>JBBMJZ010379047.1:0-16669 GCA_037833815.1 Zingiber zerumbet
TATAAGATTTACGATGTAGATTTGCATGCTATTAATTTGGCGCGAGAGGAGGAAGAATGGAGGAAGGGCATCCGTTGACCCGGGCAAAGAGATGGAACGAAGAAAGTCAACGCCTTGGCGCCCCCTCAAACCTCTCCCTGCCTTCCTTTCTCGAGCCATGGCCGCGACATATACTCTTTTTCCCTCGGCCTCCTCCTCCTCCTCTCCATCACCGCTTACCTAAACTTCTGCACCTTCTCCCCTCCGCCTTCCCTCCCTCGCAAAGTGGCGGAGGAAGAGGCAGAGGCAGAAGCAGAACGAGAGGAAGGCGAAGGCTAGCAAACAGCTCAGGGAGAGGAGAAAAATAAAATTTTAAAAAAAAAAAGGCAAAAGAATTTGATTCAACGGTTTGATCACACACTGCCACCATCGCCGGAGCCACAATGTCTGCCTTCCAAGACTTCAGCTATCTATCTGAGCGTCGCCGCGCCGAGCGAGCGCAACGCCGCAAGCGCATGATGATTGCCGCCGGTTCCGTCTCTGTGATTCTTGTCGTCGCCGTTTGCGCGGCAGCTGCCGTTGTCTATAACTCCAAGTCCACCACCTCCACCGCCACCACCACGGCCAATTCCGCTTCTCCTTCCTCCTCCTCTTCCTCCCATAAATCCTCCCCCTCCTCCTCTTCCTCCTCCTCCTCCTCCTCCTCCTCTAACTCCACTAAGGGGTTTCAAGTTTCCACCGCCGTTCAAGTCCTCTGCTCGCCGACTGACAACCACACTGTCTGTGAATCTTTCTTAAAAGACGCAGTGAACTCTACGTCTACCCCTAAAGACCTAGTCCGTGCCGCCGTAGCCGTCATTGTCGACGAGGTCAACAAGGCATTCGAGCACTCCGACGCGATTGGGACGGCAGACCCGGCGGTAAAGAGTGCTGTAGAGGTCTGCCAAAAACTGCATAAGTATGAGGTGGCTGAGCTCAACAGCACACTAAATACCATCGACGCGCACCACCTAAACCAACTCCCGGAGCAGGTGCACGAGCTCAAGAACTGGCTCAGCGCGGCCGCCACTTACCAGGAGACCTGCATTGATGGCTTCCCCGACGGGGAGCAAAAGGACAAGATGCAGGTCGCGATGACCACCGCCAAGCAGCTCACCAGCAACGCTTTGGCCATCGTCGGCAGCTTGTCCTCGTTCCTTTCGTTAATCAAAATCAGCGGCGGGAATGGCGGACGACGTCTCCTCGCCAAGGACCAACGACTGATTGCAGATCACTCAAAGGTGATCGGGGAGGATGGTTTTCCCAATTGGCTTCGTGATGGCGACGATCGGCGGTTTCTCATTGGACGCGCAGCCAAGCAGCTGACCCCTAACGTGACAGTGGCTAAGGACGGTAGCGGAGACTTTAAGAGCATCTCTGAGGCGCTTGCTAAAATACCAAGCTCTTACGACGGCCGGTAGCTTCATCTCATCCCTCTCTCTCTCTCTCTCTCAATCCCCTACTAATTAGAAATCGTTAATGTGTTCTTGGAAATCAATGAAGGTATGTGATCTACGTGAAGGAAGGCGTATACGAGGAGCAGGTGGTGGTGGACATGAACATGATCAACGTCACCATGTATGGTGACGGCTCGAGGAAGAGCGTCATCACCGGAAGCAAGAACTTCGTCGATGGCACCAAGACATTTGAAACCGCCACTTTTGGTAAGTGCCCAATCAGAATTAGAACTCGAGTATTTGGTTAAAAGAATTAGAGCTCGAGTTTTTGGTTAAAAGATTAATGATGAATTGAATTGTGGTGGTGGTGGGACTATAATTAAGCGGCGATCGGGGATGGATTCATTGCAATAGCGATCGGGTTCCAGAACACAGCGGGGGCAGCAAAGCACCAGGCGGTGGCACTCCGGGTTCAGTCAGACCGCGCCATCTTCCTCAACTGCCGCATGGAGGCATACCAGGACACGCTATACGCTCACACCCACCGTCAGTTCTACCGCGGCTGCCTCATCCTCGGCACCGTCGACTTCATCTTCGGCAACGCCGCCGCCATCTTCCAGAATTGCATCTTCAGCGTGCGCCGCCCCCTCGACAACCAACAGAACATCGTGCTGGCGCAGGGGCGCACCGGCAACCACGAGGCCACGGGGTTCGTGGTCCACAACACCCGGTTCACCGCCGAGCCTGACCTCATGGCGACGGCTGGCAAGATCCCCAGCTACATCGGCCGCCCCTGGAAGGAGTTCTCCCATACCGTGGTCATGGAGTCTGACATTGGAGACTTCATCAACCCCGACGGGTACATGCCGTGGGACGGCGACTTCGCCCTCAAGACACTTTCCTACACAGAGTACGGGAACAAGGGAGCGGGTGCTGACACCTCGAAGCGCGTCAAATGGCCAGGCTTCAAGGTGATCGGTCGGAACGATGCAGAGGCCTTCACCCCGACGACCTTCATACAGGGAGATGATTGGATCCCCAAAACCGGCACGCCGGTGCGCTTAGGCCTCTATGATTGATCAGCTGTTATGTCATCGGCGGATGTCCATGCCGGCCAACGAAATCGATTGCCTGCATATGTATATGTATATATATATATTTTATATATATATATATATATACAGATTCATTGTGTGTGAGAAGTTTTTTTTTTTTTATTGTTGTTGTTTTTTTTTTTTTTTGATTGTTTGTTTGTTTTTTTGAGGAGAATTGATGGAGGGGTGATTGATTCTTGATGCAGGGAGATATGCAAGAAAAAAAAAATAAAAGGTTTCAAATTGTCTAAGTATATTATACACTTTTTTTACGGTGTCTGTTTATCTTCTTATCCAGAGGCAAAAATCTGAAGGTATCCTTTATTATCACTTTGGGCTTTTTTTTTAATGTTATTGTTGTAACAACTTACGAACTATCAACTTATCAAAATCACTTGCACAAAATCATTTCAAGCTTACTCAAATCCACTGTTACAGTCATAGTTGTTGTCAATGTAATTATAATTATAGCATCTATGCTTATAATTGCTATGACATTATAACATAACAATTGTAAAAACATTCACATCTTTCCCGTTGCCAATTTTCACGAAATAATCACGTGCGTCCAAATCAAAAGAAATATCCGAACCGTTTTGCGTGTGTCCATCTCCAAGATCGAAGGCCAGCACGCACAACGGCGAAGTGAACCTTTCAAAAACCCAAACACGAACAAAATCTAACCTTCAACAACACCCTAGATCCCAACGCATCGGCTGTGTTTGTTCCTGAAGGTCTATACGACGTCATGACAGCTCCCGAATATAAACGTCCTGCGCGACCACAGATGTCCTAGCATCCTTCCCGACTAACTCCCGATGACAAACATCCCGCCTGATCACGGACGTCAGCTCCCGAACACAAACATCCCGACCGACCGCATATGCCAAGCAAAGCTCCTTTTAAACAAAAGCGAGAAATAACATTCGATGGCATCAAGGGAAAGGAGGGGTATAACAAGAAAGAGATGTGTTCTTTAAATTTTGAAACTATAACTACTATAATAAAATACCGTATACTATAACATTAGATGTGTTTTTTTTTTAACTTTTTAGTAAAATACCGTATTATAACAAGTATAATCATAACTACTATAATTTATTCTACAAATACGCAAATCTACACAACCAAAAAGTGGGAAATGGCAACATGGAACTTGTAGACACCTCTATCTAGTCCTTTATGTGTGTGTGTATATATATATATATATATATTAATTAAAAAGAGCTATTATGTGATGGAAGCTTTTAAACTCATCATTTTATTGTCCGGAACTTTTTTTTTTTTTAAACTCATCAAAATTCATTATGTCCATCCAAAAAAGTATAATGTGTGCACACTTACATAAAAATTTTGATCAAAATAAGAAATATAAATAGCATACCAAAATTAAAAGCATACATAGAATTGGAACGCCCTAGGAGGAGAAAGACTAGTATAGGCTACAATTTCAGGCATGAAAATTCTGTAGAAAAAATGAACAATTTTTTTAAAAAAATAATAATTATTATAATAACACAGTAGAGAAAATTATGCCCCCTACCCTAGCAAGTTCAGGGAAAGGGCATCGAAACCAACTTTTAAAATTTGAAACATAGTACAAAGCGAAACTAGGAGAGGTGCAAAATTGTAACTTGAAGATATCCAAGAACATGCACCTGACAATGCAGAATATGCTCCTAACTTGTTCCAGGAATCTCGCCGGAGCTTTAGACGTGAGCTTGGTGTATCCAAGCTCAGTAAGTTTTTCAGCTCGAACAAAAGAATCGACCTTGATACTACTGAGCATTTTTGTACTTCTTAATGACATTCATATCGAGGTCATATGTTTGGCAGATGATAGAGAGAGAGGAACAACTGATGCCGTCATTGATAACTTGCCCATTCAAAAGTCTCTCCAGATCTTTAGACGGTTGCAAAAACTGCTTGAAAAATATCTCAGATTAAACTAGGCTTTGCAAAATGATATATGCGAATTAAATCAAATTCTGAAGAAAATACTACAGAGCACGGAAAGCACAATCTATTTTATGCATAATCTATCTTCAGGTAAGTTTTAAAACCCCATCTAGTCTTCTTCAACCAAAGATACATGAAGCCAGAAGCTTCGACCATAGGAACTAAATTGGATGTATCAGCTAGATATTACTCGCAATAAAACAAGAACACAATCTACCTGATTTTGAAATGTTAGAAATTGGACATCATCCAATATTGGCAATTAAAAATCAGTGAAAGCGCCCAAAACATAATGCAACTTGTATAAAATGATTTAATCGCCGAAACATGTAGTACTTCTGGACCAATATCATAAAATTATTTGTGTATATATATGAATGATACAAAAAATATGCAAACCTGTTTTGTTTCTTTGTTTATACTTTTGTTACATTTTCCAAGATGCCTAAAATTTACTTGCATCTCCTTGGTAATATAGATAAAGAGGGAAGAGACTAAAGAATAGACAAATGAAAAAAAAAATCTCAAAGGATTACTGTCTTACGATTCTTCTATTCAACACAAGAAAAAGAGGGACAGCTTTATTTCTTGTATCGTCTTGCACCAAAATAGTAGTTATTTTTACTCCTATTCATCAAAGATTTTTGTCAGCTAACAAACCCCATCTAACTCACTCAAAAGATTTTTAATCTAAGATCTCAAACTTGTAATGCAGAAAAATGAACGACTATCTACCTACAACTGATGCTTCAAAGATTATATGTTAATATGCAATCAAGTCATTTCATAGTATATAGTAGTGCGCAATCAAGCCACTGCATAGTGCATGTAAGCAAGAGCATATTAACATCATTCTTGTGTCAGCTCATATTGAAAGAAATAATTTTTTTTCTCTTACTCAACAAATGTTTTTGTAGGTTGACAAACCCCATCTTTTTCCATAAAAAAATAATTTAAGATCTTAATTCTTCTTATTGCAGAACAAGATATGCATTGTATATAAAGGTTATAGGCAACGACGTCACTACATAGTGCACATAGAGTAATGAAGATCATATGTGGTCAGTATTAAAAATATGCTAAAAATATATTTATATTAATTGAAAGAGTATAATACATATAATAAAGTAAAATAATCTATATATCAAACTCATACTTCCGCATTGAGAATAAATTGTCAAACATATGATCTAAAATAAATAATATAACTATAATATCAATCACCAGCCTCTTGCAAAGCAAAGTAAGATTGCATATATATAATAAACCCTTCGCCGAACGCCATATTGACAGGTGCACGACTTGCATATATATAATAAACCCTTCCCCGAACGCCATATTGACAGGATGACAGGAGCTTCGTGCACCAGGCTGCTCTTTTTTTTTTAAAATATCAATCAACAATGTAGAATACCCAATATATAAACAATATGTACAATCTTAAAGGTGCTTTATTACTTGCAAAAATAGGTATTTAAGTAAACACAAATTACAAGTTGATGGTATAAATTGACGATTTAATATATTATACGATTGACGTACATATTTTCTTTACATGTGATGTCATTAAGTATTTTCAATATAATTAATAACAATTTGTTTATAACCACATTATGCATCTACACATGTCTGCAGTTTTTTCCAACACGTACTACCTATATATATTTAGTAAAAATCTTGAGCCACTATTTTACACAAGGTATGATAAAAAAGGGGCAAAATTCATACCCACGGAGGTGAGAGAGCATCTTCATAGCTCGTGTTTAAATCATCGCCATGTCCACTTCCCTTCTTAGTGGAATTTAGTGAACTCCATGATTTTGAATTATCTGAAACCAGTAGCATAAGTCTCTCACTTCCCTGGTAAAGGGAAATAGTTGTTAGAGAATTAAAAACATATTAAAACATTGTAAAATCAAGGACTGTGATCACGTGACTCGAGATTAAAAAGAAAGAGGACATAACCACAGGAAAAGATAAATTGAATATCCATAAAAAAAAATGTAACCAGAAACTATCATAACATGTGTATTTTAAAAGAAATTGGGTAGCATTGGGTGTGATGTGCAGTGATTCAATGATAATGGTCATTGTTGCTTGCATTATCAGTTGTAACGGTTATCAATTCCAACCTAGGAATGGTCAGGTGGTAATAGGATGAGATCATAAGATCCTACAACTGAAAAAAAAACATGGGAAAACTATATTTAACATTTATGATTTAATGCGAAGGGGAGCCTTGGCGCAACGGTAAAGTTGTTGCTTTGTGACCAAAAGGTCACAGGTTAAAATCCTGAAAACAGTCTCTTGCAAAAAAGCAAGGAAAAGCTGCGTACAATGCTTCCCTGGGACCCCGCATAGCGGGAGCTTCGTACACCAGGCTGCCCTTTTTTTATTTATGATTTAATGCATTAATTAGCATCTAATTTTACTACCTACGATTCCAAGTTGCATCAATCTAATATTGAAAACTATAATTAGAATTATTCATATATTAAATGTATAAGCAATGAATATAATTGTGAAGGTGTAACATTGTTCATGTGGCACATACGCATGCGGAATGATAGTGACAAACTATAAACGATTATTCTTCTTAGAAATTAAAATAGGATTCTCTTAACATCAGAAGCTTTCTTCTATGATAAAAGTCTAAAATGTGGCCTGCTTTCAATGAATGCCAAGATTTAAACAAAGAATAAATATTCCATGTCAGTATACAGAAAAACGTCAAAGTTGTCGGGACCAATATTCTATGTGGAAAAGGTGGCAATAGGTAATGCATGACCCAAACACATTTTCATCCTACCCAAGATCTGATTCGTCTTGTCAAATTTGGATCAAGACTCAGAGGATCACAAAGTACAAAGCCAGACAGCATAAATTGTAATATCTTACCCAGGCCAACTCACGTGTACAAGTATTACCAGTGAGCCTAGCTGACTCATTTTTGTCAGATGGAAATAGAGCTTTGCTATTGGAGGAAGAAACAGAAGAGTGCAAAGGGAAATAAAGAATAACAAGAAGAAATAAAGGAGCCAATGCTTGTTGTAGAAGTTGAGTTGTTTTTATATGTAGAAGTTGGGTTCGGAGTTAAGTATGAGATTTTCAGTGTTTTTACTCATGAACAATAATTATAAATAGTAATTATGAACACTACTATTGAACAAAAACATTGTTTGTTGTTTTTGGGTTTATGGTGATTCTAGGTCAAGAGGGAGGATACCTTATTTTTCTTATCCTAATATTAATCTATTTACTTCCATTGTGCCTCACCTGTAAAGGATTTCACATCAACAGTTGCCCCGGTTATCTTCGGGACTTTAGGCTGAATGTCTTCCTTAGACAAGGAAGACAAAGACTGAGCAAGTTTATGAGATTAGTTTTTTGGAAAGCAAATCAAGGCAAAGCCTTCTTTGACTTAGTATAAGAAGTTAGTTCTTCATAAGATAAAGTTTTTATTGAAATATACAGAAAGCTTAGAATATGACAAACCGTGCTTGAATGGAAAGTAGATAGTAGCTAATTACAAGCTTTACATACGGAAATTAAAAGGCATTACATAAACATACTTACATAAAACTTAAATTACACCGGCGCTGAAACACTTGCACAAACTCGTTCTTGAACACTTGCACTTGCTTCTTCTGCTTCAATTGGGATGCTGGGATGGCCTTTTATAGGGCATGTTGGCGGGGAGGATTGCTTAGAAGAGAAGGAAAGAGGATCATGAGTTGTCTTCGTAGTGGAGAAGAAAGAGGGGGATAGAGAATAGTGAAGATAAGGTGTCAAGAAAACACAGAATGAAGTCAAGATAGTGGAGTCTAAAACTAGGAATGACAATTTCACCCGAATCCGATGGATAATCCGACATCCGACCCGAATGGAGGAGAATATGGAGGGAATTTTTTATACCAGATTATAGTAGATGGATATTCGGATATCGGTATGGAGGCGAATGTGGTAAAATCCTACCCATACCCTACCCGATACCCTATATATATATATATATATAAGCTTCATTTTTTATTGAGAAAAAAAAAACTTTAGCCCACTTTCCGTCGTAGAAAAAAAAGACTTAGTTTGTCTCTTTATTCTGTTATTAACACGTATCTCATATTTTTTTTTACGGGAAATGTTCACCTGATCGAAGGAGCGCGAGACGAGAAAGAGCTAACAAGTACATTGAAATAATTTTTTAAAAAAAAACGAGAATGGTAGGGAGTAATAGGATGATGGGTAGGATATGGATACCCGAAACTCCGATAGGTATGGGGATGGGTACGAAAGTTTAATAACCCGATAGGTATGGGGATGGGTATGGGTATAGATATAATAAATGGGGATGGGTACGGAGGATATGAAATTCTACCCAAATCCTACCCATTGTCATCGCTACCTAAAACCACTGCCAAATTAAAGTTGTTGTCACTAAGTAAAGTTGTCGATGGAGAATAATGCTCCATGTCGTCCTGCTTACGTTTTTTGTATGATAACATCGTTGCTTACGTTTTTAGAATGATGGCATCATTGCTTACACCGTCTTCGGGTTCCATCATGTTGTCCAAGTTTTATTCTCCAATGGAGTCTAGTGATAGGGCTCCGGAGCTGGTTGCTTGGGCATAAGTATCATCTCTGGTTTGGGCATCTAAATATGTTGTAGCACATCTGGCTGAGCTGGCCAGTTTCATGCCTATCCATTTTTCATTTTTCTTTCTATAGTATTGGTACAGAGTCTTGTGTTGAGTAGTAAAATTGAAAGAAAAGAATTGTGTACCCATGTTTTTGGGACAAAAACAACTGAAAAACTAACAATTCAATTTCTGTAGTTAAATATACACTCCCAACAATACGGACTAAATCAACATAGACAAGACAGACAAAGAAGAAGGCCCAATAGACCTGCTATTCAAGACAAACCCAAGGTTAGGCCTAAGGAAACTTATTATCTAAGAAAAAATAGAGTAACCATACCTAAATAAAGACAAACATGTTAGACGATTTAGACCCAATAAAGCATATGCAAATACCATCACATGTTTTACATGGGGGGTGGGGGCCATGGAAATTTCTCACCGACCATCAGGGTAAATCCCAATGTGCTCGCAACAGGCAGCCCAATGACCCATGTTTGTCATTCCATGGGAGGAAAATGGTCTATGTGCTGCAGCTAGGAATCAAATTGTGGGTACTTCAGAGACTACATGGGCGCCCTGCCACTGCACCATAGCCCGGGGGGCAACTTACGTCTACTATTGGGTCTTAACTCAAAAGCAATAGAAGCATTGTGCACAACGACATCATGTGGGGAGAGAAAGGAAGAGTCTCTAGGTTACAGGAAGAGGAATTGGGTGGGATTTAATAATTTAGGTGGGCTTAATAAGGTAGGACATAAAAATATGTATTACTAATACAAACTAAGATTAATTATTAACTAGATCTAATATCAAAAGAATAATAGATTAATTTTAGATATGTTAATTTTTTAACTTATGTCAGATTAATATTAATCAATATTTTTTTCTACATACATTAATAATTACTATAGGGCATGTTAATAATTTTTATGACTTGTGTCCCCCATATTCATATCCAAAACTCTTTTCTAATAACCATGTTCCCCCACATTATATAATCATTACCAACATCTAAATCCATACCCATGTTGGAGTCTGAATAAATAGACAACATATGTATATAAGGAAATACTCACCTTTGAATCTTAATTAACAACTTCTAACAATGATTGAATAGAAATTAGATGTCACATAAAGGATATTAAAACATAGTAAATTCAGGAATAACTTCAAGGCATACAATTCATAACCATTTATCCGTAAAGTAACAATGAATCAAACCACTTAATATAATTAAAGAAGCATAACTTCCTGATGCTTTTGTAATTGGATAATAATACAAAAAGTTTACAGAACCTTTGTATGTGTACTTTCACTTTATAGATTCTGTGGGTTGTTGACGAAATGATAATATACATAAAAGCCTTTAAGAAAGAAAAATATACCTTTTAACAGGCAACAGTTGGATAACTTGCATAACAAGATGAAAACGAAAATAAATAATAATAATCTCATACAAGATGCTACTGGTGATGGTACCTTGAGAGCTCTCCAATGAGAATAAGCACGAAACAAAACCCAGAAGAAAGGTATGTTAGGCAATGGTAGAATCTGCAAAATAGGCATAAGAAAAATCATAGCTATCATTCATGGTTAATCAGCATCTTATGTATGTGTCCATTAGGTTCAGAAGCAATCCTAGTTCCTCATTTAGCTTTACTAGAAATCCAAAGCACAATCTGAATCTGACCATTGCGTACTAATTTAAATTGTAAATGTAAGCATACAAACTAGAGTAGCTAAATCAAACATGTGAAAATAAATATTTTACATTAACTACCTTCTGCCATACGTCAAGCACATCACTTGGTACTTCCTTTACAGCCAATCAAACGAGGAGAATTTTAAGTCATAAAATTACCTACAAGCCACCACCTATCAAAATTCCTTAGCAACTAATCCTCTCCATATTTTATTGTCAAACAATATATGGAGTAACATATGCATCGCAGACAATGAAACATTAATCCTCTCCAACAGGCATAACTATTTGCTTTCCTTCTGAATTTGGGTGAATGATATTCAAATAATAAGGTGGTGACAGAAAATTGTACATGGCATTAAACCTTGTTCAGAGGAGCCCATTTCCATAGAAGCCAACATTGTTACGATCTAGGAAGGTTGTGGCAAGAATATGGCTGATTTACTGCTACCAATAGGCTTCATAAGTGGATGACAGTGAAATTACCACAGGTTTTAATGGATTCATTGCCCGCACAAGGGTTCAAGATGTGAAATTTATTGTAGGAAGAAAATATCATCTGGTGCAAATAATTTTTGGGTTGCATTAAAGCTCAATGGTAATTTTCTATCAGTCAATCTTGCCGAATTGTAATGTTCCATCTGATGGAATTACATGACGGTAAGTTATTCGTGATATAGTCTTGTAGAAAATGATAAAATACATATAACTTGCTAAACAATTGAAACAAACACGACTTGAAGACGAAAGAAAGGTATTTCACCAACAATATTTAATCCCACAAGTAATTAGGATACTTTTTCCTTCTACAGTTGTGTCCATAAGAAAGAAGTTTACAAATGAATCTCATACTGATGTATCGAGTGTAAATCATATGCAAAGATGAACAAATTTTTTGCCATAATACATCGAGTACAGCAATATCATGTGTTAAATGGAACCACTAATGTTCTTAGTACACAAAAGTAATTCCTAGAGACAAAGCAAGGTCACTTTGAGGACATATCTGTGTCCAAGTAGCCTTTCTTTTTAAACTTGTGGATTTATATATGATATTAAACCCAATAAAAAAACTAAAAATAAAAAATCAGTTTCACCATTTACTTACACTGAAAACAGATGTAGCTGGAAGTAAAGAAATAGAACCATACAAAAATCTCCTGTGGACTGCACATCCCCTGATTTCAGTTGATATCAGCAAGTAAATAAACCAAAAAAAAATGTTAACCGAGCTGTAGAAGGTTTAACTGTGATAATTACAGGAGAAGATCATGCTAACCTCATAGCTATATGACGCAATCTTCGACGTACAAAACGTGGGTTTAGACTGCAAATAGAAACAGCATAACAATGACTACCTATAGGACTGACAAACTAAATATAAATCATAGACAGAACACACGGAATTTAACAGTGAAAGTAGGAATGTAACAGAAAGTGGATGACAAAAGGGACGTTGAGGAACAACTGCATAATTTATTTTATGTTCCAGCAATATTAGAAGCAGACATCATTTCAGTAATATTCAGAATTAGGTTAAGCATTTTCATTTGCACAATGGGTGTAAATACTACTTCTCCAGCGACCTATTTATATGAAGTAAATTTACTCAATGGGTGTAATTACTACTTCTCCAGGGACCTATTTATATGAAGTAAATTTACTCAGAGCTGAGGTAGCCCAGACAGCAGGTTGGGATTTAACATTTGCAGTAATTCTCTTGCAAATGTCAACTCATTCCCAATATGATACCATCAATAATTACCCACAGTGGCAAAGTCTATCTCCAATGAATTTCAAATTAAAGATAGTGCACGTGTAAACTTTTACAATTGTACAAAAATCCTGCTGAAGACAATATACAAAATCCTTCTGTTGTAGGTAATTCTGCCTCCCTCTTGCAAGCTATGGTAGGATTGAGGGACTAAGACCTCTGATCAGTCATGTATTGTTGTCACATTAAGCCTATATATTCTTATCAATGACATGTATACAGTCTAAGTTCAAGCAAATTTATTGGAATTCCACAACTGGCCAATGTCCAAGTACATGGTTCAGCCCATTTCACTTTACCCGATTAAAAAGAATAGCTCTTGTGCACGCCATTTTTACAATTGTTGCATTTGAATAATGATACACGTATTGACATGAAAGCATTCCACCCCGCTGGCAGTTTTTCAACACAAAGCAACTTAAACTATAATTTCTCCAAACAATATTCTTGTATGTAATGTCACCAAAAACTGTGAGCCCAATGGAATGATATATGGAAGTGAGCGCATGGAGAATGTGTTATAGCAATGAGTCCACTCAATGCTAGTGGGTTGCAAGTGAGGTCAGATTAACACAATGAAGGCAATGCTAAAGGCGTGGTGGTGGTGGTGGTGGTGGTGGTGGTGGATGGATAGATGCACAGAAGTGAGCCCTGGTACCAAATCTCATACAAAAGTGGATCAAAACTCACATGAGCTCTAATAAAAAATCAATACAGCATGACAACATATCAAAACTCACACAAACCCGAAACCACTTAAGGCAACACAAAGGATAATAATCTTAGAAAAGAAGTATCTCACACACAAAAAATGAGAACTCAGAAAAAGGAAATTTTACCATGCACATATTGTTCTAACATGGAAGGATTAGAGTTTCTTTTAAAGATAAACCTAAACAAAATTGAAAATAAACTAAAAAATATTCAAAAATAATAATAATTTTAAACATAAAAGGACCCAATCAAACTAGGAAATAACAAAATTAGAAATGAGGAAAATAAACCAAACTAAATTAAACTTCTACCATAACTTAAACTACAATTCTAACTAAGACAATTACTAACTTGGAGATTACTTTACAGATTTATTCTCCTAAAGAAGAGAACCTATAAAAATAAATTCTTACAGGTCTAAAACTTCTGAAACTTAAAATTCTACACTTGCATAATTCTTTCCCATTAAGGAGAATCTACTCCATAAGAGTTGACACTATTTCTGGTCGTTTTCAATCATAAATGACAATTGCAGCAACAGTTCCGTACTTCCGTTCAACATAGTTTCTAACTAATTTTTGTACTGCATCACTATGTTCTTCAATTTTGTTTTAAAAAAAACATACTCAAAGAGACATGGTAGCTATCCTATCAAGCCAATTTTGTTGTCACCTCAGCAAACTAGCTTATCAGCAAGATGGACATCAAGGAATGCAACTTGTTTGTAAATTGTAATGCAAGTATTGGATGTCATAGTTCTGTAGCATGCAGTGAATGTATAGAGGATAAAGTGGTCGAGTGATTAATCTAGTTTAGAGGTACTAATTGGTCTATGTAGAGCACATGACAACATAGACAAAGAAAAAAAGATGAAATCATCCTGTTCTCATTTCACAAACACTGGGTCACTGAGATTGTCGAACTCTCTCTTTAATCAATGAACCACAGTAAACACAAGTAGGCAAGACGATAGATTGGCAGGAGTTACATCAACCCATCAGACTAAAATAATGTCTGATAAAAATAAAAACAGAATATTAAAATTTGTTAGCCTTTTAAGAGTCTAGATTGAACTCTGTTGGTAACTTGGCTAAAACAGGTAAGTTCAAAGAGATTTGACTAAGCTAAGTTAGAAGAAGGTTTAATTCGCCTAAGGAATAGAAATTAGATGAGGTAAAATTGGCAAGGTGAACGAGAGGAGATGATTTTGGTGGTTTAAGGTGGGTCTAGTGATTAAGATTGTAGGGTGAACACTTTGATCACTGGTTGATAGGATGAGATGACTAAAGGGGGACGATTCATAGGTAGGAAAAGTGAATACAAAGCTCTGAATTGATCAGAGGGAGCTCATCTACCCCTCAAGAGCTTTTTTCTCCTCCACATGTGGACCTTTCTAGAGAGCAACAGGGAGATCTATAGATGATGTTGGTAGAGCAGTAGTCTCAAGAAGGGACTGTGACATGCTGAACTTCTTTTAACCTTCTACTGTAAGTCCACAGTGGTCAATGATTTATCTCTCAATAGAGGAGGATATGGAAATAGGCAATAAAGTGGGAATGTGAAGCATCACTACAATAGACAAAACAAATGATAAGTTGGGAGAGAAAACAATGGACTCAATGCAAAGTATAGACATAATAAATTAGGAAAATAGCAATGGCCTTGCCACATGCAAGAGTAGTCAAAAATGATACACTTGATAAACCTGGAAAATAATTTATCTCTAATAGTTTCACAAATTCACTGGATGTTAAGTAACTTCTTTGCTGCACTAGTCTACAAGAAAGAATAACGACCTTAAAAATCAGCTTGTAGCTATGAGCATAGTTCTCCCTAAGTACAGATGTTGAGAAGTGATATAAGAAATCATGAGGAGGAAAGAGCGGTGAAGACAATTTCAACGTGTTGGTGTAATCATGCCCCTAAGCGTATAGCATGTGATTTTGATGTTTGGGCTAACTTTAAGTTATGAGATTCTTGTCATCCCACATGGTTGTCAAGTATGCAGGTGGTATTATAGGCACAATTGATGAAAATCTAAGTAGCTCAATTAGGATCAACCACTTTGTAGAGTGAAGTCCTAGCAAATCAGAGATGCTAAGTAGGGAAGACAAGGAGTCTTTAAGCATGGAAATCTCTACGAAGACCTTTTGGCAAATGGTAAGCTCCAGATTTAAAGAAATCCTCAATGGGCTCCATGCTAAATGGGCTCCATACCATTAGAGAACACGTGGAGAACCAAGACCTCATCAATCATGTTCATCCATGGTAGATGCCTAAAGCTATCAAGGAACCTTTCTTTGGTTAAGTTAGATTAACTCTTTTGTGAATTTGAATTTCATAAACAAGCTAATAGAGTCAAAAAAAAAAAGAAAAGAAAATCTTGCAGAAAAGAGGTCGAAGGAGAAGAAGAAGAAGAAGAAGAAGAAGAGAATGAGACCACATCCGAGTTGGAGTTCAAAACCAAGGCGAGGGGATATCTCTACTAGTGAGATGGCGAACGTTATGAAGAAGATGATGAGGAAGAGTAAAAGGTATAATAAAAAGGATCTAAAGTAAGATCTTCAAGGATTCAAAAAAGGAATGTAAAAACACAGGTAAAACAAAGCCAAAAACTAGTGCTACTTGAAATAGAAAAGGTCATTACAAGGTGGACTGCTTGGAGCTTCAAAACAATAGAAAACACAAAAGAAGGCCCTCAAGGACACTTGGGATGGCTCATCATCCTTAAAGTCATCGAATGAAGAGCTTTGTTAGGTGACATGGCACATGACATTTATGGCCATTGACGATGGGGTGGAGGATTCAACCACAGGCGCAAGGAAAAAGTTTCATGTAGTAGGGAGGAAGCTTCGTTATGCAAGGAGTCATCGTCTAGCAACAATGAGGTAGTATTTCCTGAACTAGATAAACTATATAAAATTATAGCATGTTTGACTAGTTCTTGGGCTCAGCCAAAGGAAAAGGTCAAGTAACTCAAAAGGAAAGGAACTTAAGGTCCTTAAGGAGGAGACCCCCTCATCTACTATTTGCAAGGATCAAGAGGGAGTTCATCCCAAGTTGAAAAACTTGAGGAAGAGAATTCCTCTTTGAAATTTTAAATAAAAAAATTGAGAAAAAGTTTGCAGCAGTTCACATCAAGCTCCAAGTATCTTGATATCATACTTGGGAATGAATGGGTTGGCTTAGGCTACAAGACAAAGCAAAAGGAAATGGCTTATGAACTCTTAATTTGTAGAAACAAGTCATTCATGCCTAAAACCGCCACTAAAGACATTTCTAGCACTAAAATTGTTGAAAGTTGGGTACCTAACCATTGTTTAATTAATGTTATTGGACCCAAAAGTTTGGGTACAAAAACATTTATTTTTTGT
>JBBMJZ010379059.1:0-16667 GCA_037833815.1 Zingiber zerumbet
TAGATGAAACACGTGAAGGAGTAAATGTTAAACTAGAATCTTGGCGGGAAACCATAGAAGGGAAAGGTTTTAACCTCTGTAGAATAAAGACAGATATAAAATTTAAGTTTAGCAATATTAGACGTAATGAGACAATTGTTAAGATTGAAGATGACGAGTTGTCTGGAATTGAGAACTTGAAATATTTAGGATGATTTTTGTAAAATGATGGAGAGATTGAGAGAGATGGCTTACATAGAATACAAGCAAAATGGTTGAAATAGAGGACAATTTTATGTGACCATAAAGTACCTCTAAAACTTAAAGAAAAGTTCTACAAAACCGCAGTGAAACCTGCTATACTATATAGAGCTGAATGTTGAGTTATAACTTGAACACATGAGCAGAAGATGTGAGTTGCAGAGATGAGGGTGTTAAGGTGGATGTATAGACATACGAGGATGGACAGAATAATAAATGAGAGCGTTAGAGAGAAAGTCGGAGCTACATCTATTGAGGAAAAACTTTGAGAGATACGTTTAAGATGGTACGGGTATGCACGACCAATAAATGCTTCAGTTAGGCGATATGAAACTATGACAAACACACATATCAAACGAGAAAGAGGAATACCAAAAAAGACTTAGTTAGCAACAATAAAATAAGATATTTATTTAAGTGTAGATGATGATATAATAGAAAATAGAGCTCAATGACATAAAATGATCCATATAACCAACCTCACATGGAAGATAAGATTTGGTTATTGTTGTTGCTGTTGCATCTTCTTCTGGCGGAGTATCACTTAACCTTTTTGAATACTTCAACAAGATTCTAGAGTCATAGTGATGACCACCATTTAGGTATTTCAAGAGAATTCTATGATCACTACAGTCTTTGACGATGCAGAAAACTTCATTTCCTTTTCTTATCAGGCCTGTTTTGCTCATCAGCTGCTGGCCAAAAACTCTCCATTTAGAAAGTACTATAAATTGATTAATCTATTTTTATTTCAATAGTCTTTTTTTTAAAAAAAAATGTCCTAGTGAATTAAGTTTGTTTTTATATTGGTTTGTATATACTCATCATTTTTTTGACATTACAAAGCAAAGAAAGGACCACAACTAACAACTTCATCCTCACCACTTTTTAAGAACTGTGAACAACCCTAAGTTCTCGTGTTATTTGTTTGAACCTCCGCCCTCTACATATAAATTTTACTGCAAATTAGTTTTTCTGTCCTGTTCCTGAATACTTTTACCGTGCAGTCTTCTTCATGTCGTAGGCGAGCGTCAACAAGGTGCATTGACAACCTTGTAAAATCGTGTGCAGTTTGCTGGATTTGGCCGTTGGACTTTGGATGTATATTAGCGATCCCTTGTTGTCTCCATGGTGCAGTAGCCACAGATACATGAAATCTACAACAATAATGGTTGTTCTGGATGCAGTCAGTATAGCAATTTGCCTAATAATTTTGTTGTTGTTGCTGCTTTTTATTGAATTTATTCCCGAGTTATATGAAATTAAATTGGTTACAAGTATTTGGATGGTTGTAATGCAGTTCAACAGCTCATATTATATTTTTAGTTTTAAAATGTATTTTTGGTATACTTTGATTGTACAATGCCCTCTTTTTAACTATAGCTAAAAAAACAAAACAGAAAAAAAATATATAAATATAAAGGATGATCAATTTTAACATAAACAAGATGACGATCTAGTGATTTATATAAAAAATATCCTGCCAAACAAATTTTCCTTTCACTGAAAAAAGTTAAAAACAAGAAGTTCTTCTCGAAGGAGATTCTGTGTTTTTATTTGTCGACCAAGGTTTGATGTTGACTCAAAATAGTATACAAAATCAATTATGGTTTATTATTAATTTTAAGGTCTCAACAGAGGACATACTAATGTTAATGAAAAAATATATATATACTTATTTCATGTAGCAAAAGTTAAATTCTAATATTCTAAGTTAAAATCCATAATTAAAGACGTTAAATGATTTTTTTTTTTTTGTAATTCCCTACTAATAATAGTCTCCCAGACAGAATTCAGAGGGTCTTAATTAAATTAAGCGATGCTATACTATTAATATTAATGTCATTATAATATGTGGATACATGCATATATTAATATTTATGTCATTATAATATGTGGATACATACGTATTTTAATTAGCTAGCTCGTTCTGTTACAATCTGTCGGTCAAATCCTAACTAGTAAACTAGATTCCTACTCTCCTCTATGCGCTAGTCATTGTCCGAACTAGTAACTCCCGTAATTTACCTCCTCCGTGTTGACCTAGGGACCAGTTGACTGAGACGTTGAAGGCGAACGAATCACCTTTTACCACATTATTAATTTTAAAGTTTGACTATAACTTAGCTCATTCTTTCCTTTATAAATGAGAAAAAAAAAAAGGATAGCTAAACTTAATCCGCATGTACAAGTGAGGAAATACAAATGAGTTACTACATCTTAAAAAATAGTTTTAGATTTGGCCTCCCAATGCTAGTGGATAATTGATATTTGAGATACAAGTTTCTCACGAAAAGCTAAAATAAAATACAAATAAAAATGTAAAGAAGAAAAAAAAAAAAGAGAGAGAAAAGCTCTAGGATTTTCTCTCATTTGCTTATTGATACAGAGCTCGTTTCTTGCTGGCATGGACATGTTTTACTTGCAAGAATTTTGCAAGTTATTATCATGTGACTCCTCTAACTTGGCTCTCAGTTCAGCGTTTTCTTTTAGCAATCTCGTCACTTCATCTTTTAGCTCCGTATTCTCATGTCTCAACTTCTCCAGTTCCGTCTTAGAGGTCATTTGATCATCCTTCTGACGTGACTGTAAAAAAGAGATGAATCTAACAAATAAATTGTTGAACAAAACACCGATATGCTAATGCAAAAATCAAACATGAAAATAGGAAGGCAAAAGATGATGACTAGAAATCTTATTAATGAATAATAAAAATTACTACGATAAAAGGAAAATTGATGTATACAGTCGATATTTAGCAGCGATTTACCATCTTAAAATACAACAGAAGAACTATCACTCACTAGTAAAACTACTAGCATGCTGTGTTATGGATAATGAATAGATTAGTTGACCGCATACTGCTGGGGCAATTACAAAATTGATAATGGTAAATACAGTGGTATGCAAATTTGACTTGATGCATGAACTACCAAGGAAGAAATTTGTCTACTAATTTGAGTTTAAAACCAAAAGGTGGAGCAATCTAGGCAAATTGATTAATTATGACACAAGTTTGCTTTGTCACTTACATTGTCTGATAATTTTTTTGGTGACCAAGATGGTGACTTTTCTCCTACATATGGAGCTCCCAGCAAAACTTGTTTTATGACTTCCTTAGTCGCCAACTCGTCTATGCCCATGTTCTCATAACTCCAAAATGCACCCACAGCTCCAAGAAATTCTTCATGGCATAAAAAGGTTGTTTGCAGCTGACCTTTTGACCTAATAACATAAAATGCTTTAGTTTAAATAAGAGAACAAATATCACAACGATATGAGTAATTACCAGTATCTAAGTGATCTAGAAATCTTGTCCATTATCTTTTCGTGACCACATATGTAAGTTCCTCGAAAAAATATTTTCTTGAGTCCAGAAAGCTTTGCCACCAGCCAGGAGATCTGCAAGGCATCAGAGTATTTGTTAATGAGAGATATTTACATCAATGCACAATTTCTCTTAGGCCTGCCAAAAATAAAGGTAACAAAGACAATAATCTATAGATGTGTTGAATAAGTGAAATATCATGGATTACATGACACCACAATCAAACAATCAGAATCTTCAATGATTTGCTCACTGATCACATCATTTCAACGAGAATACTCCGATGCAAAACAAATAAAAAATGATCAATATCAATTAGATAAAATTTAGTAGGAAAATATAGAAGCATAGTAGGTGAAAATTATTGTGTTAAGAGTTCTCACAATTTGATACTGCCAATATTTATGCAAGCAAACAGGTGCTCACGGAATTATTTGATACAGGCATTAGTTTTTAGCTCTTTAGTTAATTTAACAATTCTATCTAGTTAGAACATCACTATGGAATGATATTATCAGCTTATCAGCATTTTCCAAATCAAAAAATTAAATGACAAAATGGTTTCGTACCTGTCCAAGATTATATGTGAAAGCATTCAAGAGAGCTGCGGCAAGGTCCTCTGCTTTGTAGTCTGAAAGCTTGTTTGAGGTTACCTTACCAAAGGCTGATGCGGTTGTTGATGCTGGAAGGCCATGCTGTGATTATTTTCAGAACAAAAGAGTTGTAAAAGAATATCAGTCGCCCGCCAAATATATACAGCATCTGACTAATAAGGTACGGACAGTCTCATGCACTGCGTAATTCAAAATGCACTATTGCACCTTGATTTTAGACAGACATCATAAACCATATGTGCAACGAGTAAATGAGTTCCCCAAGGAAGAGGGTTATGACTTTTCAGGAGGTAAAGTGTGGCACATCTAACTTGCCTCATATCAGCAAGGCATAAAGGAAACAACAAGATGACCGAGAATAGACTAAGAAAAATTGTCATTTTTCAAATCTTTGATTATTCTACTTTTTCTGAAAAATAACGAGTGAACAACAGCTCACCCACTTAACTTAATATAGCAAATGACAGAACGTAGAAACAGGAGAAGCATAAACGGACTAGCTTGATTAAAGCAACCTGCCAAAAAGTGCAAAACTGAAGCTAGAAAGTATATTCCCAACAAAGAAACTTCAGAATAATACAAAAGAAGAGTAACTAGTTTAGCTACAACAAGCAGACAGTTTGCTGTAGCAAAAGATGACCAAAACAGGATTTCAAAAGTGAAGGATGGCACACTTATAGGAAAGGCCAAAGCATAACTTGCAAAAGTCTCAAGGTCATGGATTTTAGCCAAAGTTCACTCGTTCACCAGAATAAGTTACTCCTTTTTGCAATCAAATCATGGTCGTCTCAATCAAAATATAATGAGCAAGCTTGTGTAATAGTAGCCAGTACAAGCTTAGTTGTTTCCCTAAGCTCTGTTACTCCACCCAACAAAAAACTCTTTGATTATTCTATTTTTGGTGCAGCATCAACTGTGCTACGTAATGCAATGAGTGAGCTCATGAAACAGTAGCCAGTAGAGCTTCAGTTGTTTCCCTTTGCTCTGTTACTCCACCCAACCGAGGCTGCATCAACTGTGCTATGTAATATAATGAGTGAGCTCCTGTAACAATAGCTAGTTAAACTTTAGTTGTTTCCCTTAGCTCTGTTACTCCACCCAACCAAAAATCCTTTGATTATTCTACTTGTTGAGGCTGCATGAACTGTGCTATGTATTACATTAAATAAATTAGCATAAAGTAGGCAAATCTACCTTTGAGTAACCCTGTTCTCCATATATGTCTCCAACAGTCAAGTCGACTGCTAGATTGTTTCCCCTCTGGCTCAACTCCAATAACTCTGCATAGCTACAAAAGATGTGTGATATAAAAAATCAATATGATACAAAGCATGGCAGAACATCTCCAGCAATTATTACCTAGTACACCCTGTCAACAACCTTGCAAGGCCTAGTATAGTGCCGCCACCTAAATGTGTACCAATAATACGCTGAAATTTCCATTTTTCAATCACCTGCTTGAGGCCTAGTTATTAATTTGTCCCGTCACCAAAACAAGTAATTAAAATTTTATTTAATTTTCATATTCAAGATTCACCTCAATCATGCTAACACCTGAGCCAACATTCACAAGGAGATATGGAAATATGCTGTGTTCATTATGTTCAGACGTTAAGTTTCCATCCATATTTGCTGAAGGTTCATGGTCACACTCCTGTCAAACAGACTAAAAATGAAGCTCTAGGAAAACCTTAAAGCCATGGAATTTCTCATGCCAAACCCACTATAATTCAGACATTGGTAAATAAGGGAAAAATGTTGCTGGACATGATTGAAGCATGTTTTCAGAAACAGGGAAACTAACCTTCACATTGCATGCAAGAAAATTGCAAAGATATACATCTTAAACTATAACTAACAGAAAAAAAATGTTAAAGCAATTGATTAAATTTAAACTAAACTTATGATTATTTGAAGAGAGATAGAATTGGAGATACAAAAAACTTTTCTTGCAAAATGCACTCATTTTTTTTAATAAAACTAGACAATTAATGTTAGGGAAAAAAGTGGTGGACAAAAGGCAGTGTGGTCAATCATTGCCAAGTTCTCAAAATCCACAAACCGACGATCATGTAAAAGTGATTATGAGAATATTGGAATATTCAATATACAATTGCAAACTAATTTAGCAGAGCAAAATATTTTCATGATATCATGATTCACAATCAATAAATGTTGAGAAACTGTATGCTTTACTTATCACTAAAAACAGCATTACTTGACCTTTTACTTGCAAATTCCTTGAATCACTGACATTTTGTTGCAAAAAGAATGACAATGGAAGCTCATAACTAGTGTTTTGTTCTTATATTACATCTTTCAATTTGTCTTTGAAAAATAGTGTTCTTGATAAAGTGTGTTTAAGTTTCATGAGAAATCTTGTAACCACATTTTGTCAAGCAACAACAGCATGAATAACAACAGTAGGGTTCCTGAAGCTGTTGCAATTCTAAAAAAATAAGACGAAAAAATAAATAGAATTTGAGTAGTTGATTAAATGCTAAGAATTTGACAAGCCCTACAGTAATCTAAATAAAACCATGTTAATATTTTTCTCATGAGTGACAGCTTATAATGTATAACTCTACTTTGAGTAGGAGTATCAAAGTTCAATATGCATTACACATACCTATTTTGTCGAAGACACTACTGCACAAGTGATATGGTCAACATGGAGTTTTGATGGAAGTCAGATAGGAGGAAAGATGGGAATGAAAGGCAATAGAGTGCATGAAATCATCTAGAGAAAACAATCAAGCAAGTTGGGTGTCGAGACATAAAAAGAGAAAGCTAGTCCTATCATGATATGTGACAAAACAAATATGTAGCTCAATGAATTTTACGTAGATCTTATACAGAAGAAAATATAGAAAGTTGATAAAGCAGAATTAGAAACTTTTGGATAAAAAATATTGATCAATAAATAGTTATCAAGATTAAATCATGTAGTATTAAACCATCAAATAAGTAAGGAAAGAAATGCCATGCTAAACACTAGGATTATCCTTTGGAAATTCTCTAGGAGCCGAACAAATTGAGTAATTAGTAAGAAACACATGGTATGGATAATGTCAACTCATTAGGATGTGAGGAAATAAATGAAGTATAATCAAGTGTCAACCCTCTCGAGACTAATAAGACATCGAGTATAGACTATTTACAAAAATACAAAATGGGAAGACAATGGCATGAATCCAACAATTCAAACTAAAAAAAAATCTAGAAAATTTGTTGATTATTTATATACAAGCAGAGAAGCTAAAGTCAGCCCTTGGTGCAGAACCATTTGATTTCCCTATGTATTTGAAACATAGATGAGAGATGACTGGCAAGAACCCAATTAAGAAGAGCACAGTCCTTAACACAGAAAAAACTTAATCCTAAAATAGATTAGAAAGGTTGCAACTTCACTAGCCCTTTTTGAGTTTTCATGTGTACCCTTTCAGTATCTTCAGTATCATGGTCATTGTAACTCATTAAGGCACCGAGAGCTCCTAAGAATCCTTCATGACGGAAGAAAGTTGCTTCCATTTGTCCCTTTGACCTAGATATAGAAAGCAACCAAAAATCAAACACTAGGATAATTGGTAATCAGATTTTCTAAGATGCTAATCAGTGAGCAATTATCAATGCTACACAAGGGCACTAAAAGGAGAAATTCAAACAAAGTATTTTCTCTGGATGGTTCACACTGACAATTCAATATCTTCTTAGCATAATATTTACCAATAATTAATAGCATATGATATGTTGTCCATTGTGCTTGGATGTCCACGAATGTATGATCCTCCAAAAAAAACTCTTTTAAGCCCCAAGAGTGATGCCACAAGAAAACCAATCTGCACAAAACATGAAGTAGGAGAAAAGTCCTCAGAAAGAATCTCCACGGTATAATACTTTTTTACTTGTTAATCTAACCTGAAGATAGAAAGGATTTACGGTGTTAATAATTAGAAAAAAAAAAGAAGTTCCAGAGTGTGACTTATTTAATGTCATAATTAAGGAGGTCAAGAAAATTCAAGCCAGTTACAAACTGCAGTGAAAATACAGTTCGTTAAAAGCTAAATAACTTTGCAGTTGAAGGTTATAGTTCTGGTACTAAAAATAGACAAGTGGTTATAAAATAAGTAATTTTTTTTCAAAGAAAAGTAAACATCTACTTCATTAAACTGCTCAAAATCTTATGACAGTCTAGCAAACCCTCCATAAAAACACTAAAATCCCTCTCCAGCCACTGCAACAGCCTCTTTTAATGTCATAACCATATTTTAAGTAGGCTTCAATCAACAACGACAACAACATCAAAAATTTTCTCTGTGCATTGAAGTTCCTGAGAAATACATGATGTAAATTTTTACCTAAATGTAATGGTATGACCAAAACTTAGGATGGAAGGATGACTGAAATGTGCAATCAATATGAAACTACCTATTTATCATGGTCAAAAGGGATATACAATCTTTTCCTCAAAAAGAAAAATGATTTTATCAGCTCAAGATTACAACAACATGAAGAAAACATGCATACTTGTGCAATGTTATAAGTAAAAGCGCTTAACAACGTAGTAGCAAGATCCTCAGGTTTGTAATCTGAAAGCGTCGTTTTTGATGCTATCACCTTCCCAAAGCTTGAAGCAAGGGTTGATGAAGAAAGACCTTGCTGGCACAATTTAGAAGAAGTAAAGACAGTTAGTGAGATGCATAGGGGGAAAAAATGTAGAAACATGCATACCTTTTCACTAACAAGTTCACCACAGATATCTTTCACAATTAAGTCAAGCACTAGATTATCCCCTTGTTGACTCATCTTCAAGAATTCATCATAACTGTTCAAAGTTATCAAGTGAAAAAAAGATCATACTTGCCAAAGATGGTTTATTATGAAGGTCAAATTACCTTAAGCAACCTGTTAATAGTTTTGCTAAACCAAATATCGTACCACCACCAATATGTGTACCAGTTACCCGTTCAAACTTCCTATTTCCTGTGACCTACATACCATGTGATATTGCTCAAAAACAATACGTAAACATCAATTACACAACAGTAGAAGTAACAATTGATTTACTGGAAAACAAAACTATGCTGAATTACCTTTATAATACCAACACCTGAACCTATATTGACAAGGAGATAGGGATATAGGTTATTTTTATCAATCTCTACAACTTTCCTTCTTCCATCAATATGAGTAAAAGATGCTCCAGGGATTTCCTGCCCAAAAATAAAGAAACAATTTGAACTAAAGCAGGAACCCAGCAATCTGAAGATTACATTGATATTGCAAATATGATTCTGATGTAACAGCTCAGCTAAACTAGTACAAGTTAAGAAGTCTTGACCCAGAAGCATAGAGACATAAACTATTAATTGGGAACAAGATTTAAATATTATTCCATGTGAAAATCCTTCACATGTTCACAAATGTATCTTGACTAACCATTAGGAGTTGGATTGAATGCACAATTGAAAATGAATTAGCTAGAGATACAGGATAAGATACATCTTTGTTTCTCCAACTATGACATCCTCCTCTTTAATATTGTTTGTGCTCTGGTTGGAACATTTCCCTTTTCTGTTTCATCTTTCCCCACAATCATTTCATCTTTTCCCCATGCTCAGAAGATAAAATTAAAGGATGAGCCATTGAATGAGAGTCTTTCGGTCTTGGCTGAACCTGTCCATTGGTGCATCTCTCTTACCTCTCTTACTCTCTGCTCACTTTTTAGTCTTTCATTTTTCTCCTCATGACCAACAGACAAAATCAAAGGGTGAGTCATAGGAAGAAAATCTTCCAACAATATTGATCAAGACAGGCTTTGTCTCAGTTGGTACCACCAAAATTGTGTTAGCACAAGAGGCATAGTGATATTTATGCATGCCAACACAGTATTAGTATTGTTTGGTATACAGAACAATACCTTTCGACCCTGATAATTGATACTAATTAGCATTTCAAACCATGGCTGGTAATATTTTATTTCTCATATATGTTTATTCAATTTATTGTTTTAACGGCGAACCACCAGATTTAAATATTCAGTACACAAGTACATGATAGAAACTGGAAATGACTTCTGAATGATAAGCATATGAGGTCTTGTGTCTAAGAACAATGTCTATTTCTAGATACATTTTGGCAAAGAAATAGCATATTATTGCTTTGGAAAAATACATTAGGATCTTTGAGTGTATGAATATCCAAGTATGAGTAGTGGCATCATTAGTTGGTTAAGGAAACACCATTTTTTTCTGAGATTCCTCTCACAAAGATTAACATTACAGCTACAGCATACGTATACAAATGGAGGAACATGCTATCTTCAGGAAATTTCTTTCACACAAGAAGTATGATGCCAATACAATAGAAACAATTTTATTTCATACACAAGCACCAGATTAGTAGTACAAAATCCTGAATTCAGTTATTCTCTACCACAAGCAAGAACAGAAGTAACAAAAATTAACCTTCAACAAAAAGTTGGCTCCGGCTACAACACTATCAATCTCATCCAGCTTTTCAAGTGTAACACCTAGATCATCCTTGAACTTGCCAGAAAATTTAAATGCTCCGCCACCTGTAGCCTGCTAAAGCAGTAAAAAGAAATTAACAGAAAACCAAACAGTAGTCACATTTATAGTTTTTTGGAGGGATATAAACTGCATTCTGCATCACCTTCTTACAGCTATTGTTAAAAGGTGAGTTTGATGAAGTTGTTAGATCAGTATAAATTTATATGATACCTGGATGGACCATTGAAGATTGTTAAGTAAACCCAAGAGGAAATGCATTAAATTGATGAACATTAGAATGCCATTAATGATATAGATGCTTTGCATGATTGAAACTATGACAATTTGATTAGCATGCGTCAACTTCTAAGTTGACAATACATCACCATACACCATGATTTTTCCCTCATGCACTTCCATGGATACCTAAATCTTTAGGTCAGACTAGATGGATAATAACATAGTAGGTGGTGGTGCTCCTCCGAAATTAGGGAGCCAGACTAACATGCTGATCAAATCTAACACAATTGATGCAAATTAATCTTGAACTAAGCTCCAAAAAAGGAACTAAGATTAGTGGTGTAAATTTCATACCGAGAACTTCTAAGCTAACCTAGTATTACATTTGTCATAGATGAAAGTGTGAAACCGCTAGGTGCTTTTGGGAACCAAGTTCTCACATTTGCTTTGGAGTGAACCTATACTCTGATTGCCAAAATCAAGCAAAATACTTATACCATAAAATTTGTCAATTCCATTAAAGTAATGCTCCTTTCATTAAACAGTTATGTTCATAAAGGAGGATCATCAAATACAAATTCAAAGTTCATTAATCAATATACAAGATTTGTTAGAAGACGACAATAACTTCTTCAATTTTATATGGTTGCAACATGTGTACTGCTTGTTAAAATTCAATTTTGAATGTATAGATCACAAAAGAATAACGTAACCAAAACATATATAGGAGTAGTACAATGAATTAGAAACTAAGTGGTTTTGTCTGAGAATAAAATTTAGGGAAACCTCGTGTCCTACCCTCATCTTTATCCACTTTTGCAAATGTCAGTTTTCTTTTATGTTTCAGTGTTCTTGTCAGTTTGCCCTCACAACCAAATGTTATTAGGTTACCTAACAGTCAACCTCATTTGGCAGCCCACTTGATATCCACATGCCAATTGTGAGGAAAAAATGGAATTAAAAAAAAAGAGATTGTTAACTCAATCCCGACCTGCCCATCATCTAGTTCATGTGAACTCCACATGGGGGGCAGGTCAAGCATCTAGCGCAAACTAAAAGAAAAATATAAATGTACACACACACATAAACATAAATATACACATATACATATGTGGCCATATGCATACACATAGTATATGTATTGTAATTCAACCTACCTGGCATGACACATCCATGGGGATGTGACATGACGTTTACCATAAGATGACTGATAGAGGCAAATGGAAATGAATTCTGAAAGTACTAATCGAAATTGGCATTCCTGAAGGTATGGGGAAATTTTGAAAAGCAGAAATTGACATCATCTGTGAAATTTATCAGGGAAAACCCTGAAATGACAAATTTATTTGCTTTGCAGTGCACAACAAGAAAAAAACACCCTCTCTTAATCCAATTCTCTTACATTCATTCTCTTTCCTCTTAGACCATGTCAAAAGATAACAACTGACAGTGTAGAAAGTTTAAAAAGAAAATACCTTCAAAGTTGCATGTCCATTCAAAAATCCTACAGAATCTGCATGTCCATTTGACAGCTCTGGAGAAAATGCTGTAAAATAAGTTAAGCATATTTGTCAAACCATGTCCCAAGCTAATAAAAAAGAAGTAAATAAATGACAATAATATTGCATAGAATAACCAGTCTATTTGCTTGAATCTTATGAGACTAGATTAAGAGGCAGCATATCCCTTGTTTTAATCATCCAGAAACCATATGAAGGTTTGTTCTCGTATATTCCCTTATCTCTTGTGAACTTGCTGACTGAAGCACACAATGATGCAAATAAAGATCAAGTTTTAAAATAAATCAGATCATGGCACACAGTCCAACTTGCTTATAACAGCTTATTTCTAGAAATGCTTTACTATTTTCAGTCCATACAGTTATTTTTGTCTATGTCTTAATAAGACTGAGACTAGATCATTGTGAAATCTATGAAAGGGACCTCCATCTCATTATTCTATGGGATCTGGCAAGCAAATTAGTACACTTAGGAAAGTGCAACTTCCCCGTCATCCAATTGGAGTTGTGCTTTTGATGGCGGTTCAACCAAGCTAATACACCTTATAAAGAGCTAGACTAGATAGTCCTCTATTCTATAGAGCTAGCTTAAAAAATATAGCATGTTTCTAAAAAATGAAAGAAAACTATGCACAGAATATGGTTTATAGGACTCCTATCAAGTTTGACTTGCATTTGCTTTCCTGTAAGTAACTAGATTTCTAATTGAGGTTTGAAGTTGAAGTGAAGAAAAAAATTTATCTTCTTTTCCATTCTGCTTCCTTCCCTTCCCTATCAGGAACTCTCTTACTGTATTTTCACCTCGTCTCATAGGCTCTCCCCTTCCCTATCTGGAACTCTTTTACTGTATTTTAACCTTTTTCCATCTTGCAGTATTGTGCTAAGTAGAATTTCATCCCTCTTTGAGCTTGTTCCACAAACAAATAGGTTATTGTGAAACCTATGAAAGGGACGTACATCTCATTATTTTATTCATTCAAACAATCATATAAGTTTTATATTTCTATTCTCTCTTGCAAAATTGCCAACGAAAGCAGGCAACCCTAGGGTATCACCCATCAAGGGGCATAGTTCTTCTATCATAGTACCGTCGTGCCAATACATACCCTCCTCCAATCCTCATATATAGCAAGATTGCACTTTTCTGAATCTACTCATCTTTAGATTTTTATTATAGTCATTCAGTGCCTTATATTTTGGAATGGTCCTAACTCACCTTTTGTGTGAACCTTACATGTTATAAAAATCCAGCGTCCAATTAACTTATAATACAGGGAAAACTGTCATAAAACAACAGCAAAAAAAAAATCATTACAGTTCTTCAAGAAATTTGATGAAAATATATTAAAAGAGTGATTTCAGTGCTTTCAAACTTAATCAATACAAACTCATGGAAGAAAATCCTATAGACATAGTGATCGTTAGAGCCTGATTCAAAAGGGTAGCTTACCTCTTACTACAGTTTACATCCATAAATAGTCAATTCATACACCTGTTTTGCTGGACCACTTTTATTCAATTTGAACAGCAAGTTTGCACATCACTCAATAGTAAGCTCTAGCTAAAATTTGAACTGTTCGTGTAGATCATCAGGGAGGATTGTGGGCTCTGCCTCAATTCTTAATTAAATTTTATTAAAATAACTTAATTGAATTTCCCTTTAAGCTCGTATTTGCTTGATGAACGCGCATGTTGCCATAATTATTGAACAACAGAATAACGCAGGGAAGTTTTAGCTTACTTGGAAACGCACTCAGAATAGCACCGTAAGACGTTCATTCTATAACAGAAGAAATCAAACGAACATAAAAGGGAAAAGTCACACCTTTCCCGCTTATAAGATTCTTGGATCGAATAAAATTGAAACACTCATGGAGGCGCCTCCGCTCGAACTTCACAAAATGCAGCAATCCATCCGCAAAGTACACAAGCTTGATCAAAGTCCCTGAAGACACAGCAGCGTCAACAAATTCGCAGCGTAAAAATCCAATTTTGACCCACCAAAGCTACCGAGAATTCAACTAACAATACCCCCGATGTCGAGCGCCAGAACCGACGAATCCAGGCGTTGCTTGGGGAGGGCGATAGGTGGATTCCTCTTCTCGAAATCTCCGCGAATCTCCGCGCCGCCGAGATCCAGAACCACCTGTCGTCCTCCCATCGTTCTAAGCAGCCAGATCGGAACAACACCGAATCGGATGCCCAACCGAGAGCGATCCTAACACGACAGTCGACAGCGGTGGTAGGGCTGCGAGGTAAAAGCGTGAACATTCCTAAAAATACCAACAGAAAGCGGATAAGACCAGAGCTTGTTGGACCTACCGACGAGAATTTATTCAACGATGAACAGGGATGGGTGGCGGATCTACCGATGAGGCTCTATCGCGCTCACATGAGAGCCACTTCGCACGAGCGCGGGGAAAATCCCGCTGGCGATCGAGCAAGCCTCCGCAAGAAAACAGGATAAAACAAGGCCTGATTTGGATCCGACAACAGGGACGGACTGCCGATTGTCCCGCGGCGGACTGACCCCATGACATATGAAATTAAAATAGGATTTTTTTTTTTTATTTTTTGGAAAGAAATCAAAGTTAACCGAATACAACATTGAGACCCATAAATAATAAAAATATTAAAATTACTTTAAATGCTATGAAAATGGAAATTAATAAAAATAATAATAAATTTGATTGAAGATTTAAATGGTATGGAATATGAATGGCCAATGATAAATATTGATTTTTAAATTTTATAATCGAATTATGTCTTTTGACGAGTGAGGCAGATCGGCACGCAAGGGACGGAGCATGACAGGAATTGAAAAGGACGGTCCAAAATTCGCACCAAAAAATCAGTTTTGGGAGATGGGTTATGGGTAGGTCGGAATTTGGGATTTGGTTTACGTGATCGGACAGGGAACAGGATACAACAAGTTTTTTGCGGCGGCGTTGGAAATGGGCAAAGTGGATGTGTGCATCGAATTCGTCGTTCACTTTAAATAAATTAAAGTGCATTAAATTGCCTCTTTACCGGAGTTGATTCTTTCTATAATTTGCATAAATCCGAAAGCCCTAGCGGTTTCCCATCAGTCGTTAACGTTTCAGATTTCTCGTCCAATCATCAACATTCCAGCCAACAGAAAACGTTTCAGATTTAACTGAAGATAACAAATCTTAGAATACAGTGCGTAGTTCACTGGTGTTCAAAAAACACCTTCTAAGTTCTAAATCGTAGCTACGAAGAAAATAAAAGGTGGGAAATAAAAAGAAAATTGCAGCCTTCCCGTACTAAACACCCCTACTCTCTGAATCGAACTTGGTCAAGCTCCTAAGCCGCCTCAAAAACCTCACCTTTTTCTCCCAGCCGGCCCTCCTCCTCTTTCCGCCCGTCTTCTCCGGCGAGTCCTCCCAACTCCACGCCCCCGACTCCTCTTCCCCTCCGCTACCTTCTCCACTGGCTACTCGCGCACTCAGCTCCGCTACCAAACTCCTCACCGCCTCCTCCGGCTCTTCCCTGTGCCTCAGCAGCACCTCCGTCACCTCCGCCGGCGTCATGTCCGCCCCCACCCGAATGCAACTCTCCGCCACGCCTAGCATCTCGTGGTCCCTCACCCCGACGTATCGCTCCACCAGCTCCCTCATCGCGTGCACCCCGCAGGCCCCTAGATTCACGTGCACGTCCATCCGCCCCGGCCGCAGGAGCGCCGGGTCGAACGCCTCCACGTAGTTGGTCGTGAACACTATCACCCTCTCCTCGCCGCAGCACGACCATAGCCCGTCGATAAAGTTCAGCAGTCCTGACAGAGTCACACGCCCGTCGTTGCCCCTGCTGCTGCCGACGACGTCATTGTCATCGGAGTCAGTTCCCTCGTTGCTGAGCGGAGGCTGCCGTCGACGCCTCACCGTTCTCGTCCTTGCTGCCGCTGACATAGCTGTAACACGTCGGTCGCCGGTGAGATCGAGAGAGCAGTCGATGTCCTCGATGACGATTACGGAGCGGTTGTTCGTCTGGATGAGCAACGAACGTAGGTCGGAGTTGTTGGCGACTCGGGTCAACTCCAGGTCGTAGACGTCGTAGCGCAGGTGGTTGGCCATCGCGGCGATGAGCGAGGACTTCCCGGATCCCGGCGGGCCGTGGAGCAAGTACCCTCGTTTCCACGCGCGGCAGGTGCGGAAGTAGAACTCGCGGCCTGCCGCGAAGGCATCCAGGTCCGC
>JBBMJZ010379067.1:0-16665 GCA_037833815.1 Zingiber zerumbet
ATACCTATTAATCAATATAAACTTGTTAAAAGGGATAATGATACCCATTAATCAATGTTGGTATGATCCATGAGTCATTGAGTGATAACAAATTAATATCCACTCGCAAACTTTCTTAATATAAAGGTTTTATAAAATTTATCATAAATTAATTATAAGATTTAGGATAAAAATATTTACGAATTAATAGATTATTAGTACTCTTTTAGTTTAAAAGAAATAAATTTTAAAATTTTAAAATGACTTAAACAGACGAACTTACCGAGCAAGAGAGAAGGTCTTTCGGGTATACTCCAGTGAAATGCCAATTCGGAGGGGAACAAATCCTCTGGTAATAAAAAAATAAGATTAGAGAATAAATCACTTATAATTATTATTAAATCGTAATCATGATTCGACTTTAAATAGATGTATAATCGAATCGAACTGAGCTGAACTATTAAATGTTTAACTCGTTTATAATCGAGCTTAGCTTGAACTTTATTACCGATATATTCATGTTTTATGAGCTTATTCGAGTTTTATCGAGTTTAAACGAACTTAATAAATATAAATTATAAATTTAAATATTCATTAAAAATTAAATTATATATTTAAAGAAAATTATAATATTTTTTATTAAAATTTATAATTTTATTCTAATAAATAAATTTAATATATTTTATGTTTTATAAATAGATGTAAAATTTATAAATTTAATATCAAAATTATTATTATTTTTTTTAAATTGATTCATAAATTTAACTATCATTTCACGAATTAACAAGCCAAATATTATAAACCTTGAATTTATTTTATTTACCTTAACGAGCCTATCGAATTAAGCTTAGCTTCTTTACACTCAAACGGAAGCGCCCTAACTAAGCAAAGCTAAATCGCCTTGTTGCTAGCCGCTCAACCGCGTCCCTGCGCGGCAGCCCGATCAAGCAGAGCAAAGCAGGAAGAGAGCGAGGTAGATGAACGCCGATCGCTTCGCCGTTCTTGTTTTTTGTAGATCTTTCCAATCTCGCATTCTTACCCCTCTCTCTCTCATCTTGATTGCCTTATCATGGATCTCTAGGGTTTTTCGGCGAATCTCACTGCCCCGCCGCCTTGTTCATCGTCTTCCAAGGGGCGCCATCTGTGGCTTGAGGCGTTCCTCGCCGCCTTCGGTCGCTCTTTGGGATTATTGTTTGTGGCATCTTCCTGGATCTCCGATTGCATCTGAGTTATTTGTTTGGGTCGTTTGATGGATTTCGAGCAACCGGATCGGTACGGAAACAGGAGGGCCTACCAGCGGGCGGGGCCGTCTCAGGTTCCAGACAGAAGCAACAAGGTATGCTTCCACTGGCAGGCGGGGCGGTGCAGCCGTCACCCGTGTCCCTTTCTCCATAGCGACCCGCCGCAGACCGTGCTCGCCGATGGCGCTGCCAAGCGGGGGCACTTGCAAGGCCACGTGTCTAGAAATCCTGCCTCCGCGGGTGCGCCGCTCTCCAAGTGGGGCAAGGGTCGAGCGGGTGGCAAGGCTCCCGACAAAATCTGCAATTACTTCCTCGCTGGAAATTGTAGTTTCGGAGATAGGTGCAGGTTCCTGCATTCGTGGTTCATGAGCGATAGCTTCTCTCTCTTGACCCAACTCCAGGGGCATCAAAAGGTGGCTCTTTTGGTTTCTTTTGCTTCACTTGCTTTTGGTGGCTGATAGTCTGAATATTCTGATAGGTAGTGACTGGTATCGCTCTGCCTTCAGGGTCTGATAAACTCTACTCTTGTAGCAAGGATGAGTCTGTTCGTGTTTGGGATACTCAAACTGGGAAGGTATTGATTCTCTTCAAACTCCTTTACTACATCCGCAAAGGAATCACATAGTGCCTGACTCTTGCAATTTTGTGGAAGTGCGTTGGAGCCATCAATATGGGAGGTGAGGTTGGATGTATGATCAGTGAAGGTCCTTGGTTATTTATTGGAGTTGCGAATGCTGTCAAGGTTAGAGCTCTTAGAATATGTTACCATCATGTCATATAAGGACATGGAGAAATGGATTTGTTTGTATGCTGGTTCAGGCATGGAACACACAAACAACAACAGAACAAAGCCTTGATGGCCCTGTCGGACAAGTTTACGCTTTGACCGTTGGTAATGGTATGCTATTTGCTGGAACACAGGTGCTTCTTTTCTGTCTGACATTATTTGTTATACCTTTATTTTAGTGTGTGTTGTTCATTTCATGATCTCCATATATCATGTGATGTGCATTTTGAATGTTTTCAACTATGCCTTAACTTTGTGCAGGATGCACGAATATTGGTGTGGAAATTTAGTGCTGCTGGGAATGTCTTTGAACCAGCTACTTCTCTTTCTGATCATCGGCATGCAGTAGTTTCTCTAGTTGCAGGGGCCATGAAGCTTTACTCAGGTTCTATGGATAATACAATAAAAGTATGAACCCTTGAACAATTACACTTTGATTGTCAGATTAGATCAACCCAAGCTTGTGTTCTAGTTGTAAGTCATGTTAAGTTGTCAGGTCCATACTTGAATCTATACTTAGGTTACTTTTCAAGGTTCTCACAACTATCAACTTGGCATACTTTTTGTTATGTGCAATAGTTTGAGATCTTATTAGAAGTATAGTGTTTTATGTGTCTTGAACATGGCCTATTAGTTCAGTCTAAGCATACTGAAACCATGGTTTGGCATGTCATATTGTGCAAACGCTATGGTTTAAATGTGGCTTTTTGTGAAATTATCAAAACCCAAACTGTGCCAATTGTGCCTATATTTAGAATGCTTTGGTGCGCTTAAAAATGTGCCATGATGACTTCAAGTAATATTAGTTATCTTTTTAGCTTGTTTCTTCAAATTTTTAATTCAATTATTTATCTAATTATTAATCTTATTTCTAGAAGGAACCAAATTAAGTGAAAGAATATTACAAAAGAAAAGGTTATATAAATTCATTTTGACATGCATTGAAGTAAAAAATGAGTAGATATCATTTTAAATCAACTATCTAAGTTAATATAGTCTTATTAAGAGTAAAGAATCAAAGTGGAAGATGATTAATTGAGGTAACAACTATTTGAATTCATATTAGCATGCATTAACACATGGCAAAAGGCTATTGAGTATTGATAAGTTTTTTTAGTTTAATTTATTGTATTTGTTAGTCTTCTTTTAGAAGTAAATAAACTAAGTGAAATAATATTAGTTTCAAATTTATTTTGGCATGCATCTGTGTGTGATGAGTGTCGGCACAACATGACACAACCATTGTGGTGCTGTGGCAGGAGAATGAAACTCCTGAATGGAAGGATATTTTCAAACTTGGTTGAAACTACTAAAACATTGTCGATGATCCTAACACTTTAGATTGATTCTCCCTTGATATCCCTTTCAAACTAACCTGCCTGAAATACTGCAATAATTTGATTGGAATTACCTTGTTATCAAGCTTGTATTTGCCTCAATGATTTAACTTTTAAAGCATGTTGCAATTAACACTATAGCTTTAGCTACTTCCTCAAGAGAAAAGCAGTAGCACATTGTGTATAATAGGACATGTTTTACTATCTCATGTGACTAGTTACACAGATTAATCCGTCCCCTCTAACCCTCTGTTTGGGAGGGGGTGAGGCAAGGGGAGGGAAGGGTGGGGAAGGGGAACTTTTAACCTTGTTTGGGAAGGAGTGTGTTAAGGAGTTGAAGGGGAAGGAAGAGTAAGCTTTAACCTTGCGAGGGGGCAAAGAGGCCGAATTCCTTACACTCCCATTTGGGGTGTAAGGAAGGGTAAGTGGAACCTCAAAAAAATTTATTCCAAATTTGTCCCTATTTCTAAGCCAGGCCTCATTTCGTTATTCATATTCGCCTCCAAGAGCTTGACGAACTCCGCGAATAGGACAAATCCTCCCCGTAGTGTCCATGGCCGCTATCCACAACCTCTTGACCTCCGTTCCTGCCGATCCTTCTCCCGGCGGATGGCTACGTCCCGCCCGTTCTTCGCCTCTGCCACGTTGGCCGAGGTAGATTACTAGATGGAGTGGGAGGAGGTGGAGGAGAAGCACATTTATAGCTAGTGCACCTCGGCGGTGGAGGAAGCATGGGGGGAGAGGAAGGCGAGAAGTGTGAACCACCTGCGAAGTTTGGCTTTGCCTGTAATTGACCTTTGTTTTATTTGGGTGATTTTGTTCCTTGTGCTTCAAATTGAAATTTTGATGACTTTTAAAAAATAGATAATAACTATAGGTAATAAATTTTCAACATATTGTTTAGCTCAGCTTCTTGTTTGAGATAGTTGAGAGGATCATAATGTGAATTATTTTTTTTATTACTCAAATATACTTTTTTTATTTTTTGTAAAATATGGATTTACTGGAGTCAAACTAGAAGATAAATTTAGTTATTATTTGGATCCAGACAAGATAGCTAACAATTAAAGCTAGTTTGCAGGATTGCGATCTGTTGAAAGAGGATAAGATTGGTTGCACATTAGAATTTGCTCGTTTGTGAGATTAGTAGGGAAGAGCTTATATGGTTACTACTTTGTCTATATCTCAGATTTATGTTATCAGTTGTTTTAAAAACTTATGGTTATTTTTTGGCTGAGATTATTGCTTGAAATGATTTGGTTTTGAATTCTGATATCAGTTTGAATTCAGATAAAACTTCAGTTATTAATAGGGATCCAAACAATATAGCTAGTCCTTCAAACTTCTTTCCAGGATTGAGATCTGTCCAAAAGAAGGTTGATGGGTACATATATTAGATCTCGCGCAATCATTAAAATAGTGTTGGGAAGAGCTGATATGTATACTAACTTATCTTTTATCCCACTTGAAGTGAGGGTATTTTTATAAATTTATATATTTAATCTTCATTCCCTCCCTTTCCTCCCAAACAAGTAACACATATTATGTTAATGAACCTTCCCTTCCTCCCAAACAAGGGGAACATATATACTTCCCCTCCCTTTCCCTTCCATCTCCTCCCTCTCCCTTCCGTTAATGAACCTTCCCTTACCCCATCCAAACAGAGGCTAAATGTGAAGTCAGTATTCAATCTTCAACCGACACTAGAAGTAGGTCCTATATTCTATCTTCATAATGTAGATCTGGAGATTGTATTGAAAATTTTTTAATACACGAGCTTTTAATTTGGATGTGATGTATAATAGTTCCTTATGCATTGCTAGGTTGATTCCATCTTCATGTAGAGGATGATAGTTCTTAATATATTTACTAAAAGGTTGCAACGTATCGATAAGGACCATGCATCTCCATGAGAACTTGGATGTAATGTTAAATAGGCAAAAGTTCTCACATCATAAGTTGGATAAGAACAAATATTATAGAAAAATTAATAGTCTAAGATTTGGAACATGGAATATAGGATCCCTCACTCGTGAAGTAATGGATGTAGTAAATACGATGATTAAGAGAAGAATTAGTATCCTGTGTATAAGAGACAAAATGTGTTGACGAGAAGATAAAAATGATAGAGAATTCGAGTTTTAAGTTATGATACACGGGAAAGAATAAAATAAAAAATTAGAGTGGGTATTGTTGTAAATAGTTCGTTAAAGGATGAAATTATAACAATTGGGAAGGGGATAAATTTTAGCTTTCAAGATAATAGTGACAAAACAAACTATGAACACAATTAGCATATATGCACCTCAAATAAGATTAGATGAAGATATCAAATTAAGATTTTGGGACGACCTAGATAAAATATTACAAAACATTTTGCTAAATGAGATGATTTTAATAGGAGATGATCTAAATGAGCATGTCGAAGTGAAAAATGAGGAATATGAGAGGGTGCACTGAGGTTATGGGTTTGAAACAAGAAATGAAGAAGAGAAAACTATATTTGATTATATAATAGCATATGACCTTATATTAGCTAATACATTTTTTTAAGAAAAGAGAATAACATTTGGTTACGTTTAAAAGTGAGAATAATAAATGGCAAATTGATTTTCTTAAGTTAAGAAGAGGGATAGAAAGATTTGTAAATATTACAAGGTCATCCCCGGAGAAAACTTAACTATCCAACATAGGTTTGTATTGTTAGATATACTTCTCAAGTATAGGATTAATAGAAGGAAAATATATGTATATGTCCTAAAATTAAGTGGTGGAAGTTAAAGGATGGGAAACAAAATATTTTTAAGGAGAAGGTAGGAGTACAAACATTAGGTGAAATATACAGTCTCTAATACGACATGAGATAAGATGATATCAAAGTGAAAATAGTAGCCAAGAGTGTAGTCGATGAGTTAAAGGAGCATGCACTACTAAGTAAGGAATCTTGGTGGTGGAATGAGCTCTTCTGTGATAGCCTGGGGATGAGCTGGCGGAGCACTAGAGGCAAGTGAATCGTCTTTTGCCACCATTGGCAGTGGAATGAGAGTATAGGAGAAAGTGAAAGAAAAACGAACAGCTTATAAGGAATTATATATTTGTAAGAATGAACAAAATTTTAAAAAATATACAATACCAAGGAAAGAGGCTAAGAAAGCAGTGAATTAAGCAAAGAATGAAACTTTTGAACGATTATATTGAAAATTGGATATATTTATAGAATAGCTAAAGTGAGGGAGAGGATGACAAAAGATTTTATACAAATAAGATGTATTAAAGATGATTGCAATATGGTAATAGTAAATGATGGAGAAATAAAAGAGCAGTGGAATTAATATTTTCATCAATTTTTTAATGAACATTTATGTGACTAGCTTAACTTAGGTAATTTAAGTAGGTCAAATGAGTATAAAAATTTAATTTTTTATCGTAAAATTTAAACTTCAGAAATAGAACAAGCTTTAAATGATATGTAAAATGAAAAAGTTGTTGGCTATTCCGATAGAGGTATGGAAGTGTTCCCTTATATAAGAAAAAGGAAGATATATAAAATTGTGCAAACTATAGGGGTATTAAACTAATGAGTCATATCATTAAACTTTAGGAAAGAGTAGTAAAAAAAAATTAAGGAGGCCACGGTGACAAAAATCAATTTGGGTTCATGTGATAATAAAAATCATACATCTTCTCATAGAACTAATTGATAAGTTTCGTGAGCAAAAGCAAAATCTACACATGGTATTCATTCACTTGAAAAAAAATTATGATAGAGTCCCAAGAAAAACTATATGAAGAATTTTAGAAAAGAAAGCTGTTAGTGTATCATATATTGAATTAATTAAGAATATGTACGAAGATGTAACAAATCGAGTGAAAACTTTAGACAGATTAACTGAAGTATTTCCAATAAAGATAGGGTTACATCAAGGATCAGCTCTAAGTCCCTATGTTTTTATACTAATCATGGATGAACTATTGAGCACATTCAGGATACAATATCATAGTGTATGTTGTTTTGCAGATGAAATTATTTTGGTAGATGAGACACGTGGAGTGAATGCTAAATTAGAATCTTAGTAGGAAACACTAGAATTGAAAGGTTTTAGGCATAGTAGAGTAAAGACACGATATATGAAATTTTAAGTTTAGCAATATTAGACATAATGATACAAATATTAAAATAGGAGATGACTAAATATTTAAGTATTTAGGATTATTTTTGTAAAACGATGGAGGAATTGAGAGAAATGTCTTATGATCTCGTCTGGAAGCGGTGAGGATGGAATGTCGGCGAGCCTGCGAAGAGTAAAAGAGTTAAGGAAGGGCTAGAACGGAGACCGGATTGCCCCAACCTTTCACTCTGACTCAAGTCAATCTCCGGTGATGTCCAAAATAAAAAAAAGATAAACAATGTAGGAGAATAATGAAATGTGAGTGTAAAGAGTATCCAACGTACCTTGGCCTCCGGGGGCAGGGCTTTTTATAGCACAAATGAGTGATGTGCCACATCCGTGACTGTTAGAGGAGGTGGTGCATTTTTTGACAAGATGCCATGTTCACATTAAAGACAGTCAATTAATGCTCTAGTTAGGTAATGTGAAATTATGACAAATATGTACATCAAGCGAGAAAGAGGAACACCAAAAAAGACTTTGTTAACAACAATAAAACAAGATAAAATTTATTTAAGTATAGATGATTATATAGTAGGGGATAGTCAATGACATAGAAGAATCTATATAACCGATCCTAACTAGTGGCATAAGGCTTGGTTGTTGTTGTTTTTAATAGAAGCTATGCTTCAATATCTAACAAAGAAATTCAGAAAATTTTAGTAAATATCAGATCTAAAATATATACGATCTGTTTATGAAAGACTCCATCTATGTACAGTTAATACACAAAATACAAAGCCCTTCTTATTGAGACATCCAACTCCCAGATCCACTGACCTTAGTATTTTACACGATTTTTTTTTTTTAAAAAAATCTCTTTTAGTCACTCTGAGAAGAAAAAGGATGATGGTTTTCTCTGATAAGAATAGTTGGAATTCATACTATGGATCAAGTTTACTCTTGACAGAATTGTCAAAGCCCTTCATGTAATGTGTGCGCTTCCAGGTCCAACTGTAAATCCATGTAACAATATCTCCTACATTAAGTTGGTGCAAGTTAAAAGTTAGTTCCACCTTCATGGAATACCAACAAAATGGTCTCTTAATTTTAGTTATGGGTGATCGAGTTTGAATAGATGTATACAAACTACAGCAATTATGCAACCCAATCTAGGCTGACATAATTTTTTTTTAAAAAAAATTAAAACAAATAGGAAGATTCTCTGTTCTCCAAGTTCACTATGAAATCATCAAAGTTGAAATTCTTTACTAAAATGTAAATGTAAAAAAAGATGTTATCCTTCAAAATTTCAAGCCACTGTCTTTTTGTTTTACATGATCTTTTTGTTTTGTGATTAATTTTCTTCATGAGGTAAATAAGTGTTCTGAATAGCAGCATCTCCTATTCTTCAGGTGTGGGATCTGGCAACATTCCAATGCCTTCAGACCCTCAGTGGCCACACATCTGTTGTTATGTCAGTGCTTTGTTGGGATAAATTTTTACTATCTTCTTCTTTGGACAATACAATCAAGGTTATCTTCTTGTTCTGTTTTGTAGTTTATTCTTGTGATTGTCTTATTTCTTTTATTTCATTCGTAGATTCTTAGAACACCTGATCTAGTACACTTAATAGCATACTGTTGTACTTCCAGGTTTGGGTTTCGACAGACGCTGGAAATCTGGAAGTAGCTTACACTCACGAAGAGGAACATGTACCCACCTGTGCTTTAGTAAACTTTGGTTAATTTTTTGCATGGCATAGTTGCTTGCATGTTTTTTTTTTGGTGAATTCTTTCAACTTGCAAGCACTGATGCCTTCGATTCACTCTATGATGATCAGCTGTGAAGATATAGCAGCTAATTTTGTAATTTTTTCCTAGTGTTATTATTCATAACTTGCATTTAAATCATTGTTAATCATGTGCGAAAAATGCCATCATAAATATGTGATAAAGTCAAGCAATGTTGATTTGACCACTACAAATGCTGTTGGCTGTCATAACTTGATTAGAGGAAGAACCAACTTAGCATCTTGCTTTGGTATATTTATATCACTTCAACTGCACTTCTGAATCTTTATATAGCTTTAGCTTTTTCGTATTTTAGCTTCTTCTGAAACTGTGTAATGTTTTCTTGAATGTCATGATACTTGTGTTAAATAAATAATAGGGGATTGAGTTCATGGAATGTAAGGCATAATAATTTATTCACGCAATTGACCACTAGCAAATGCAAGCTTCTCTGCATGTTATCTTGGCTGAAATGTTTTTATAGAAGGGGAAGTCAGCAAGAGCAAGCCCAATCCAAGGCATCTCAAGAAATAGAGAGATCGGGCCTAGTTATTCCATATGTCAGCATTTTTTGGATAACAATCTTGAATGTAGAGATTGGATTTTTTTTTAATGTTTAAATCAATGAATGCATCAGATTATGATGTGCTTCATCTTTTATCTTCATTCAAACCCCCCTCATTGACTCTTTTATATATTATGATGCTCTTAGACGCTTCCTCATCACCTGGTTTCAAAACTAAATATCCACTGACTTTGATGCTGATAATTGCCATCGTCTCTCAGGGTGTACTTGTCCTATGTGGCATGCTTGATGCTGAAGCCAAACCTGTCATATTATGTTCTTGCAACGACAATAGCATACGGGTTTATGACCTGCCTTCGTAAGTATAAGACATTATTTAACATTAAAGTTGAAGTACAGTTTTTCAGCACCATACTGGGAATTTATCTTCTGTCCATTTTAGGTTCGGCGAGCGGGGTAGGATATTTTCAAAACAAGAGATGAGAGCGATACAAGTTGGACCTGGTGGTTTGTTCTTCACTGGAGATGGAACGGGCGAGCTGAAGGTATGGCAATGGTCATCAAAACAAAATAACTGAGCTGTTCTAGGTCATAGTTCCTTTGTAATATGTAAACCATTTATAGAGTCTAAGAAGTCAGCTGCCAATTTTGATGTCAGTTGTCATTTATTTGGTTTGAAAGAGGATGTGAATGCGGGTCTTTCGTTTGCTGATTATTGATCATCACCAGCCGGTTATAGAATCATAATCGTGCAAGTTGCACCTGATTTAGTCTTTATAATAAAATTGTGCATCTGGATTTAGCTGAGGAAGTTTGTTAATGTTTCAAACCTATTGATGTGAATGCCTTGTAGACTAATGCGTACATGGATCTGTGATGTGCAATTTTGTTTCATGGCTCATTTTCTTTTAATGACGGCCAAGCTACAGGTTCTAGTGTCTAATTTGGGTAAATTTTATGTGGTATATTGAGGTTGCAAGGCAACTAGATTTAGGATAGAAGTTGATGGCATATTTCCTTTTTTTCCTCACTTTATGGATTATTTTTTAGCATTAATTTTGATCCGATTGAAACTTTCATCTTAGGATTTGTTTGAAAGATTTATAGGACTTACAAAGTATAGATGATATATTCTGTTTTTGCATTGGACTTTTGCTGTCATATTATAAATTCAGATTTATAATATTTTTTTAATGATAAATCACTTAGAAAAGAATCCCAATTAAGATATATACACTAATCAAATTAGATTGGCGAATTTGAACGCTTGAATTATCTTCTTTTTCTGTTCATATTGAATCAATTTTTAGAAAACGTTAATCGGATTCTGCTCGACTTAGGTTCTAAAAATATCCTCGTATCCTGACTTATATCTAAATAAATTACTGGGAAAATGAACCTAATTTTTTTAAAATCTGTTTGGTCCATAGTTTGGAACTCTAGATCTTTGAAGATTTTGAGGAATTCAAATTTTTAATATTAGTTTAATTATAAATTCCCAAAAGTAAAATATAAAATGTAATAATCAAACCATAGAAAAACTTTAGCAATAGAATTATTAAAATATAAAGAAAGCCTATAATTCATAGAAACTACACAAAGATTGAGCAATTGAATGCCACGGTTGCAATTTAAAATCCAAGAACTTAACACAAGCTCAAAATATAAAATATTTACCCAAAACTTGAGCTAACACCCAAGAAAACCTAAATCTTTTAGATCAATTTGATTCAATCCTTTGGTTGGAACCAAATATATCAAATGAACTTGTGATCCAATAAGTGATGTTAGAGTCGAGGTTGTTGATCTTGGACCAATGCATCTAGGGTTCATAGTGAGCATATTTAAATCGAATGACGTTACAATATATTCCATTGCATATTTCGGATGAGATCAAATACAATATGATTGTCTTTAGAATGTCGATAAAATCAACCCTCATCAGATAAAATAAAAAAATTTGACATCTCTGAAACTAAGGCAAGAGAATACAACAAATGATTAAAAGAACAAAAGTCCTGGAAAAAAATCATGCAGCCCTCGTTGATCTTAGATACAACAAATTCCACAAGAAGAAAAACACCAAGTAGTTATATTATCTACAAAAGAATAAACGCATCATAGTTAACAAGTAATTCCGAAAATCTTCCCCAAAAGAAGAGTAGCGAGCATGTTAAAGATTTGCTGTCATTAGTACTGCATGGTTGAGAGTCAAGAAACCAGGAGATTTAGAAAGTTCACCTATCAGCCTACATGCTCCTCAGTTTTGAACTTCTTGTGATTAACTGTGACTATTTTCTGTTTGAAGAGTTTGAAGGGTTCTGTTAGCGTATATGGTAATAGCGGCAGTGGCAGCAGCGGTGATCGAGAAGCCAATTATATCATAGATAATCTGTTCCAACGAAAGGAAACCACCAGCGTTGGTTGCATCTGCTAAGCTTTGAAGAAGCCTCCCACTGCTCATTTAGAACAGTAGTACAGGAAATTGAAAGGAATGATGTTATAATCTAATTGGAGAAACAAAATTGACAACAAAATTTGGGAATTCAAGAATATTAGTCATCACAGACAAACAACTTCGACCGCTGAAAGCACATTTAACAAAATAAATAGAGGCAATAACAGGAAAACATGGAATTCTAGTGCCTGAAGCTTATGTAAATAGTAAAATTCACATATGAAACCAGAAAACCTCGTTGCTTAGATAAACTGTGACGGTGCTCAGTTAAATTGTAATGATAAACAATTCAACTACAATGAAACTAAGAGCAATACGTGGAGTAAATAATGCGACACTATTTGCAGCAAATAAATCTAAGAAGTCCTTTCAGACAATGATAATCAGGTCCAACCGGCTTGTTAAGACCGAACATGTGAATAGTGAATCTATCCGACTCTGAAAAGTAGTTGGCAAGGGGGAAAACTAGACAAACAAAAACTCATAATATAGAAAAGATTTGTGCAACAAGAAATAGAAGTTTGAGAGTTTACCAACCTGTAAATTGTAATATATATCTCATGCAGGGTTCCTACTATTGAACCTGAGATATATGGGCCATAATCGACATTGGTAGCAACAGCAGCATAATTGAAAATTATATATGGAAATGGTGAAATCCTGATCAAAATGACAGATCGGAATTGGTGAAGCCAATCTCCTTCACCAGCAAATCTTACAAAAGTTGCTCTATCAGGCCATTTTTCTAACCATCTCTGCAATAATAATGATTGCATAAGCATCTTAACTATTAGTATGCAATCAATTAGAAACAGAAGCAGAGACTAACATGTATTTTGTGACGAAAGAATGAACCGACAATAAAAGGCAATGACATGCCAATGCTCATCCCTGTCAGAATTAACAGAAATCCATAACCATAACCAAAGGTCATCCCAACTATCCACATAGAGGGTGATGAAGGCAACAGCAGAGTTGGAAATATTGCAATTGAAGCAAAAAGTAACAGCCCAAGTACTGGTTTGGTAAATGATGTCATTACCCAGTCCAACACTGGTATAACCACCTGCTAAAAGCATCAAATCTATCAGTAAGCCAAGAAGAGAGGAGAAATCAGCTAAATTAGTATTTTTTGAAGACCAATGGAGCAATCTCCCCACTGATTTATTTTGAACAACTAATAGCATGCATTTAGATGGAAGTCTATCTAAAATGTGGCCAATTGGTTTTCATTTATTAGCACCATATATTTATATTGAAGCTCGATCCATATTACTAGAACCAGTAAATTTTCCACAAGTCGCAGAAACCAAATTCAAGTAGAAAAACAGTCAACCCCAAGTTACTAGAATCATGATGAAAAACACAGATACTAGGTTCACCAGTTAGATTCATTTTGATAGCATAGCACATAACAAGATCCATATAAAAATTAAGTTCAAAATTTAGGAGTTAGCTTACAAGATTTCTTACATCCAAATATTTGATTTATCTTAAGGGTGCACGTAAGTTTAGGTGATGAGACCTTGAGCATTTTGGTACACATTCTGTTGCCCAAACTGAATGACATATAAGAAAAGCACCAGCACGTCTTATTGAATCCTAATGCTAAGACAAATATAACATAATTTTAGCCACAATCAGTCTTGCAGATTATATAACCAGCCTCTACAACATCATCAAGGCATATCATTTGTTTAGATGCTTGAAGAAATATTGTAATAAGCCAATGGAAAATATTCATTGTAAGAACCAAGATTTCTCAATCAACTTGGAATTTTCATTCTGATTTCAATTGAAAACAAAATTTACAGATGCAAGAAGAACAATCACTTTAAATTCAACAGCTGTCAATCATGATCACCATGAGATGTTCTTGACCAATCTTTAGAAAGGCTAACACATAGGAGAATAAATATTGCATTTTTAGCTCAATCAACGACATTTTCTCTGAATAAATCATCCATAAGATATTGAAAACAATCCAAACAAATGGCAATCTCAAGCGAAAGAAGGGACCTTTTTGACCATCCAAGGACCGCCGAAGACGATGAGGAGCACGGCCGCAGCCACCAAGAAAGTGCCCAGGAGAACCGCCTTCACCCACCAACAAAGCGAACTCCATATTCGACCTCCGCAGTAGGACAGCTCTGCCGCAAGCCTCACGGGCTCGCCATTATCCAACCTCACATAATCTCCATTCGCCTCCTTGATCTCCAAGACCGCGCTGCTCTCGACATCGTGAGCCGGGCTGCACGCCATGGATCCGCGATCTGCTCAACCAATCCTTGAGATCCCGTAGCAGCAATCATCAACCACCAGGTTTGCTTCCGAAAAAGAGGGGAAGAAACAAAGAGAGCATTGGAGAAGCTTGAGAGGAAGGGAAGCTCCGACGGCCGTCCCGGATTCTGGATCGATGAAGCGTGAAGGCTTCAAACTTGGATTCGAAAACAAAAACAGAGAGATTTGGGAGCGGAGCGTCGAAAATCTACCTCGCTCTCCAATTCCTCGTCGATGGCTACCTAAATCAAAGCAACGTTCGAACGGAATCAAGAACGACTCGTAGGGCATCGCGTCGTATGTGGGACCTAGGGTTTCGGTCGAATTGTATACGTGGTGGTGTTTGTGGGTGAGAATAGTGCGTCGGGAAATAATAAGCCAAACAAGCTTATTCTTGAAAACAAAACAAAAAATCTCTTGAATTTTTTAATATTTTTTTGGAGTAAATTCCTTTTATGGTAAAAGGAAAATAATTATACAAATTCGTAAAAGAAAAATGTAATTATTATGAATTTTTTAAATAATTTTTAAAGATCTATTCAAAGATACTTTTAAAAAATACATATACACTTTTAAAACCTTCCTCGAATAGTCGAATTGATACTTGGATAAAATTTACCATTAGAAAAGTATGATTCAATTTTAAGTGGATGCAAATACTATTTCAAATTATCTCATGCTTCTATCTAGGAAGATCCCTCGGCTAAAGCTAAATGAACTTTTGTGATATACCTCTTTTCAGAGTATATGGGGCTATTCTCAAAGGGTCACTAAGATGACAAGTTTATTTTTTGCAACTAGATAAACATAAACATTGCATCCTCTCGTTGAATGGTTGATATTACCAACTCATGGTATGCATATGGGGTAATGATGGAGCCAGCCTAGGTGATCTATTCGGGTTGTAGGCCATGCCGGCGTCGATGCCAATGTTGACGCCCAGGCCAACCTCCTCTTTCTTTTTCGTTTTCCCTTTTTTTTTTAGAATAAAATTGACTTTTTTTCCTTTTCACTATCGTTGGGCATCCGGGCTGCAGCCTAAGTAGGACTCTACCTGACTCCGCCCTTGATATGGGGGTATAGTTGTGTTCTCCACTTTGTTTGGTAGGATCAAACTAAACATGCGGAGGTCTAAGATAAAATAAAAATAATACTAATAAATCACAAATATATGATATATGCAACTAAATATTAAGGGGAAGAAGGTTATCCACCTTTGGGATTAATTGAGTTGAAGGCCTCGACTGAATTATTTAAAAAAAAAAGAAGAGGCTAATGATATAATGACAAGTAGATAAAAGATTGTTCACACTTCATACAAATGCACTAGAAAACAATTGAAAATCTCATCTCTAACCTTCCCATACATTAAAAGTGATTTCCAAGGAGAAAATCCTCTCTACAACATTGTTGTGCATAAGGTCATTGATGGTCTCCTTTTTCATCCACTCAAGAACCTCCTCTCTCTTCACCTTCAAAGCGGAAATTTCAATCATCCTCCGACGCGCGTGATCCACTCCCAATGCTTGTGACTCGAAGTGTGTCAGTGGGGGGTCGTCGGTGTTGCTAGCATGGTTCCTCCGACGGTCAAGTTAGCACTGGGTTGACAAATGAAGTTCACAGAATGTGAGAGAGAAAATAATGCTCAAGAGAGACAGATTGTTGGTGGAGAATAATTGTCTTTGCGTGCGATAAGAAAAACCATCGTACCTTTAATTACTTTTGTCAAACCTTATATAGCCAAAGGTGAAAGGTCCACGTAAGTGGCCGCGTGAGCTGCATAGGCGATCACACAAGAGAGATGCTGCCCACCAAATGGCTACTTGAAGAGCGGTTAGGCCAACCTCTGACACTATCGAGTTGTTGTCCAAGTGTAATATTCTGCATGAGTTGTCGAAGGTTGTTGAGCCGTTTGTTAGGTGTGCGCAAGTTGTCGGTGCTTGAGACCAAGAAGTAGACTGCTGCTAATAGTCGACTGGGCTTCCCGAGTCAAAATGGAAAATCACTAGATGAATGTCGAGTGCTCGGTAGTGCAAATTCCTAAGGGTCTCCTGAGTCCGAGTGTGAAGCATAGGATAAAGGTTGAGCACTTTGGGAGAGGATTTCTGCTAGTTCGGAAGCGAAGCCAAGTACTTGGTTAGCAGAGTGCTTGGGA
>JBBMJZ010379076.1:0-16661 GCA_037833815.1 Zingiber zerumbet
AGAATAACTTTTGCCTACACAAGAAGAAGAAGAGCCCAAGGAGATGGGTTTAATAGCTCAAGAAGAGGAGTTGGAGCAACCAGAAATTGAGTCATGCTCAACATCTGAGGAGGAGAAGGATGAAGAAATATCATCCACAAGTGTGGATGAGGAAACATCCCCTCAAAGGTTGAAGAAGAAACCAAGACGGTTGAAGAAGAGGTCTTGGAGGTCAACCTAGTGAGTACCTCCACCGAAGCAAAGTCAAAGGACCATTCCGGTGAAGGGGAGTTCAAAGAGTCAAGTTGGGACCCATGACAAATGGATCTCAAGTGGATTTTGCTTTAGAATCTAGAGGAGCTATAGAGTATGCCAAATGGTTTGAAGATGGACTTGAGTCTCAAACCTAAGGAATTAGCACACATGGGATGCGTTTCATGCTTAGAAATATGACATTGGGGGCATATTACATAATAATTAGTTTTGAATGTATAGATGTCATATAAACCAATGCTAGGGATGCATTGTGGGTTATTTGAGCAAATATATCAAGAGGAAGCCAAAACTAGGACTTTAGGTTAAGGTTCAATTGAATTATTTAGCTAGTTTTGGGGTTTTGTTTTAATCTTGGGATCCGAGATATATATTTTTTTAAATGCATTTTCCTAAGTAGACACTGGTAAAATAGACATCTCCATAAAATTTAGGAGTTTTTAGAGGTCTGTGGAATTTCTGGTGCATTTACGAAGTTGGTCAGAAAATATTGATTTTTATAGAAATAGGGTACTAGTTGATTGGTGCAGATACCAGTCGACTGGTAACAGTATTTTTAAGCACAAAATGAAGGTTTCTGAGTGTTGAACCTTCTATTCAGTCGACCGAACCCTTGGTTAAATGAAGGTTTCTGAGTGTTGGACGTGTGACCACTGACAGAGTCTGATTCTGAGTTCTGAGTCAAAAGTTATGACCATTTGAAGTTTAAGGGGTCATATGATTCTACAACACAAAGTTAGTTCGATATAACAGTAATATTCCTGCAAAACAAAGTTAGCATAATTATAATACATGAGTAGTAATACTAGACAGTTCAACTGTCTTGATCTCAACTTGAAAACCTTTCCGGTTTCTTCAGTTGGATCAGCGACCTTAGGTTATTTCTCTCAGGAACACGACTTTACTGTTACTCCTTTAGTTGCTTACCTCAACTTACCTACCAAACATTGGTCCTCCAGACTTGTTTGGACATTCTCTGCTCAGTGTCTGATTACCTGATCCACTAAAGTCTTCCCTGCAATACTACATTAGCCAGCAACAATAATAGTAATACAGAATACTATGGTAAAACTAAACTTAGAATCAACAAAATCCGCTGGTCCGGTCGACCACGCGCAATCGACCAGAAACCATCCGATCAACCTTGCTTTGGAGTTCACTCCTCCAAGACTTCTTGTTACCTAAGGTTATCTCCCCATAGGATTTTCTCCATCTGGCTTCACTCACCAAAACCTAAGGTTACCACCCCCTAAGATTTTCTCTACTTGGCTTCACTCATCAAGACTTAGTATTCGGCTACCCAGGGATCAAGTCATTCAAACATATCCACCTGGCTTCCACAATCTATCGAGATTTTCCTTTCCTATCTTACAACTATGACTAAGTATTCGGCTACCTAGGGATCAGATCCTCTAGACCTATCGAATCCACTTGACTTCCACGATCCACTGAGATTTCCTTTGCCTAGCCTACAACTAGGACTTTCCAAGACTAAGCTCCATTAAACATACTTAAACATATTTGTTAAACATTAAAACCTCGGAGGTCGGTTGCATCAACATAATCTATCTGTACCTGACTGGAATTATGTGGTTAATGACGTCAGGTGGTCTAATTCCTTTCCCCTCCTAATTGCTGATTGTCATGTTCCTTTGACTTCTGACTGTCACATCCTCTTGACTTTGGGTTGTCCTTGACTACCACGTCCCCTTGACTTCTAACTGTCGACTTTATCAGGGCCCACCTTTATGCACTATATTAGTATTTTTTAAAAAAAAAACATAAAAACATAAAGAAAAATATGAAAAAATAGAAAAAAAATATAAAAAGGGGGAAAACGTGAAAAATAAAAATAAAAATAAAATAAAATAAACGTAAAAAATAAAACAAAATAGGAAAAAACGTAAAATTTAAAATAATAATAATAATAATAATAATAATAATATATGGTTGACTTTGTAATGGTATAAAACGAAACTTAAGAGTCGTTATTCGTAGAATTTGGATAACTTTAAAAATTATGATAATATAACGTTGAGTATGGAAAATGTTAGAATTTTTATGGGTGTTGTGTGAAAAATGAAAATGGAAGAGATTATAGATTGAGACGAACTTAGTGAATTTTGTCTGCTTAAATTTTTATCAATATTTAGAGAATTAAATAAATTCTTAAAAAATAATTAAAATTCTTATTCATTTCTCTTCAAATTTTGAATAAGCAATTTTTTCTTTTTGAAAGATGAATAATAATAAAAAAAAAGAGTATACATGGAAGTAAGAGATGACTGTTACCCAATATCCTAGAAATCAAACGTTACAACGACATTCTAAAAATTAAATGTTGATCACCGTTCCAGAAATTACAACGTCTACCTTCACCGAAAAAAAAAATAAATAAATAAAACGGCTGCTACCACTATAGTAGGCGAGTGGGAGGGCCCGCCATCTGGTATTACAGTAGTTTTATTTTATTTTTTTTTTAGAAAAACCACCTAGATAGAAATTAACCCTTATCTATCTTACCGTGAAAGATATCTAAAAATTAAAATGTCCTCGGATAAAATTAAGTTATTATTATAGAATAAAAGTTTGAATTTTAGTAAAATTAAGAAAAAAAATCTTTCTTTATATTGATAACTATAATTTTCTGATTTCTTAATTTATCTCTCATTATAGATGGACTATGATCGCTGAAATGATGAATTTTACCATTTTACTATCACCGTGAAAGATATTTAAAATAAACAAATAATTAGAAAAATATTCTCTCTGTATATTCCAACTGCGCATGCTTAACGGGGCAAAAGCTCGCTGCAGCTGTTGGACACACGAGTGCTCCTTCTTACTCGACTATCTCGAAGACTTGCACTGACGTCTTACCCACTCGCTGACCCCCTCCATCGTGGCCAACTCTATCGCCAGATCATTTGATTTACCTAGCCATCCTCCTACCTGTTGTTAAAGAATGTTTGTTTAGTAAAAAAAGGTCCAAATAATTACACACTATCTTGAAGATTTGAACTGACCCCTTACCCGATCGCTGACCCACCACCATCCCACTCCGCTGGACTCTTTCGCAAGGTTTCCTGCATGAAACTGGAAAGATGTATTCGCGTGGGTCCCTCTCGCACCGCTCGTTTGGTGCAGCTTTCTTGTGCGTGAAACGACTAGTCCAAAAACCAATTTGCGAAGAAAGGAATATATATGATTCCCGATTCGAGAAGCTTCTCCTTCAGTTCGCTCTCTTTGATCGAATAAAAAGCAAGGAACCGATCGAGGCTGCTTCTGCTTTCTCCTAAGAAATCGTGGTTCAGCCTGGGGTTTTCGTTGGGATGGCCTCCTCGTCGTCCTCGTCGGCCCAGCTTCGCCTCATGTCCGATCTTAAAGCCATCAGAAATGAGCCTCCGGAGGTACCTAGGTCTTCCATTTCCATCTTATCCTTAAAAATTCTGTTTTTCCTGGATTTTCATAGGTTTTTTTTTTGGGTGAAAGTAAGATTTTTTATGGGCTTGCAATGTTTCTGATTTCAATCTACATGAGTATTTATCCTTCTAGCGCTTAATAGCAATTTCAACTATTTTGTTTTTGGTGGTTAATTATTACTTATTCTTGTGTTTTTTATCATCTCGATGATGATTGATTTGACACCGAAGGGTTGCAGCGCAAGTCCGTCGTCTGACGAAAATTTATTCGTGTGGAGCGCCACCATCTTAGGGCCTGATGAAACGCCTTGGGAAGGTCCAGATTCTTGTAACTTGTATATAATTCGCTAAATAACCTTGAAGCTTTCCGGCAACTTTTGCTGTTGAATTTGTTGTTGGAGATTTTTAGGGGGTGTTTTTGGTCTGCGGTTGACGTTTGGGGACAGTTATCCCGCTAAACCACCCCGTGTACGGTTTACTTCTGAAGTCTTCCACCCTAATGGTAAGTTCCTGGGCCCAGATATTTTTTTATAAAGTTGCCAAAATGTTCTTCCAATCGTGTGTGTTTGTCATCGAGATTGTTAATAGTTGTGTCTTCTTTCTCCTGCTAATATTGCTAACACGTTTTATCTCACTCGCACAAAAATTTGATTCATAATAGGTCTAATGCCTTTCTTGTACTAAGTAATATAGATTCATTCCTACAAAAAGGAGTTAAGATCGTTTCAACCGGTCATTCAATTAAGAATGGTTTGCTTTATTTTCTCTGGAATCGTATTTCCTTTATTTTCTCCACAAATTATTTATGAACAAGCATCCTCTTAGATGTCTATACATTATAATCTTATGAATCTCCTTTGTATCAAGAAATCAGTAAGCATTCGGGTTTGGCTTTTGGAGGTTCATCCTTCCCAAACTTGTCATCCTCTTATGCCTTTCTGCTATCCCTTAGATAGAATTCAGAGCAATCACTCTTCTTTTCAGTACACAATTACTATCCTCTGCCCCTCAACCCCTCACTCCACACTGCTGCTACTCCAGATTCTAATTTTACAAACGCAACTTTGATTTTTTTTGTTTTGGGAGATGTTTCAACATTTTTATTAGCTTCAGACTGTTAGAGTGTGCCCACTCCAGGCTAGTGTCCATCGTCATTGACACCTTGCACCATGGTCTCTTTGACACAAGTTCTCCTTCTTAAAATTTTAGATATTATTAATCTCATATCGTTCTCCTGTGTTATTGAAGAGAAAGCTGATGTTAATAAAATAGATGATTAACTCTACATGAACAAACATGTTTCATAAAAAAGAATTCTTCTAAAAGAAAAAATCATTGTAGATTTGAAACAAAATTCAAAGTATGTGGTACAGTTTGAAGCTGCTAAATGGAGAAATTTAAAATCACCTATCAAGCAACCATCACCCATATATTAAGGGGAGAGGTGGAGCCAAAGAACTTACACTTTTAACAAAATTGTAAAGACAACCTCACAAGCAACCAATCTCAGTCATCAAATGCAACCATAGATTGCAGTAGCACATCCTTTTGCAAAATTGTTGCACTGAAGCCTCAGTATGAAACTCTACCTTCCATTCTGTCCATTTTACCCTTATAGTCATCTATATTAACATTATCTATTCTGACATAGGCAAAAACTGAGTGATAATCATATTCTTGGAATCCTCCTTCAATGATGTATCACCGAGTGCAACATCTTCCTGATGTTCTTAGGCTCAATCATTGTCAAACGAACTAGAGGTCACCAAACAAATGACCATTTCCCCTCTTAATGATTTCTATTACTTCCTTGGCTTGATAATCATATTCTTAATGACCCTACATTCCATGTTATTACCACCGGAAACCTACTTAAATAGATGTGGTACCTGAGAATATCCAATTATTAGGTACCCATTGTCATCCTTACCTGTAGTCACTTAATCCTCCTACATTATAAACCTACATTCCATGTTATTACCACCTCCAAATTCAGTCATTGCCACCCCACTTATACACATCACTAGTCTTGTGTGATGCTTTGATATTATCTTTCCCTTAGGATGTATCCTCTCTTCCATTTTTAACTGTTCTAATGTGTGTCTGCTCTAGGTTTATCCATGACAATGTCAGAGATTATCAACTCTCTGTTGACTAATCTAATGAAATAATGACTTGGTTTAGTGTTCCATGATTGCACCATTTCAATTTTCTATCAAGTATTGATGTTAATGGTTCGGGAGTGGAAACAAGAAATTAAGAACAATGGAGGTTTTTTTTTGATGATTTTAGAAACTCCGGAATCTATTTTAAAAAGAGTTAAAGAGGTAAAGTTTGAGGGGAGGTGTTAAAATGAAAATTTCCCAAACTTCTGAGTTGTTGTATTGCTGATGGCCTATATGAATTGACTGTAAATTTGTTTCATCATGAACAATGAGTGATTTGAAAGGAAGAGCTCATGTATTATTCAGATCAGAGAAAAGCCTCAATGATGATTTTTTTTTGTTTTTTTGATTGCTCAACAGAATTTTATTATTGATATTTGATAGACATCCAATGGGCATAGGATACTAAACATCTTATTAGCACGAGCCTCATTCATAGACCAGCCTCTATTTATAAAGAAAGGGAAATTTTAATTGGAGAATAGTTTTCGTTACTCTCTTATTCTTTGACATGGAAACTTGAAAACAAGATCAAGATGTTTTTCTAGGCATGCAGTTTCTGTACTTGTTTTGTTCTATATGTTTTGGATGTTTTTCAATTCTACATTGCACACCTTTTAAACCACCATCAAATTTAACGTGCCTGATAAAAGTCTCTGCAGTTCTATTGCAAGTTTATGGGCGCAGGTTAGCCTTTTACTTAAGGACTGTTTTCCTTGATTCTGCTTGCATAAGTCATTTTGTTGTTTTGTACTTATTTACTAAAACTATGTTCTTTGATTTAATTTATTCTTTTATCTTAATTTTGCACCAAAAAAAAAGAATAATGATGAGCCATTTTAACATTTGTTACAAAAGAGATTGGTTGTTAACAAAGCCCATTTATTCATGTATTCTATTATTTTTCTTGTCTGCCTTTCCTAGCCTATCCAGTCTCCAGTGGACACTGGACGGATGTGCATATGCACTTTACTTAAGTTAGGCCATTTTGTTGCCTCACTTGGTTCTACCCTGTCTTTGCACACGACTTACTTTTCAGGTTTCTTGAACTTGTTCTCTTATTTCACCTGCTTCATTATCATCTGTTTATGTGAGGCAACTGTAAGGGATAAAGACGCATACTAGGGGTTCTTTTCGTTCAAGCCTAATTATTCATTCTGATAACAAAGTATTTGATGTATCGATTTGCAGTTTATATTGATGGGACTCTATGCATAGACATCATTCAGGACGCTTGGTCACCTTGCCACAATGTTTGTACCATTTTGATGTCGATCCAGGTCAATGTTTATCTTATTGCACTGCATATCCACTTTTGATACCCTGAACACTAGGCTTGATTCATTAATCCTCGCAGTCACTTCTCACTGACCCAAACCCTGCAAGCCCTGCAAATCCTGAGGCTGCCCAATTATTTCAGCATGACAATCAAGCATACAACAAGTTAGTATAAAATGAAAATTATTTTCTCAGTAAAGGACACAATCTAATATTACTTTTGGTCATCCCGCCGATTATTGTGGCAGGAGAGTTAGGCGATGTGCTCGTGTATCGATTGAGCTGTAGATGGTTGCTGTGTCTCACCAAGAAACTTTCAAAATGATCAAGGCTGTTTTACTTATTTCTCGTTCGGTCTGGACATCAGTTATTCTTGCCACGCCATTGTAAAAGTAAACCTAATTATTGGCGTAGAGAATTTTTAACTTTTCTATGTTCACAACCTGTTTTTTCTGGCATCAATCACAATTCTTGTTGTTTTGTGGATGAACTTTACTGAACATATACTGCATTAACCATGGAGAATTCAAAATTTCTTTATGTATTCCTGATTTTTTTCTTTTTCTCTTTTAAAAAACGACGATTATTTTTGAAAAGAAAAAAATTGATTGCATGGACTTCCAAGTCTCATTGAGGTCAGCTTTGTACAAACAGCAGTTTCTATACATAAGAACATGAGAAATTTAATAAACAAACTGTATATAACTGATGAGAAACAAACATTAGGTTTCATTGGCAATTTTTTTCCTTCCATTTTCACGGAAGACCAAGGAATTTATGATGGTGCAGATGTACACGCGATAGTCACAAATCACAATAAAGTATGAACCTTATTTGCAAAACAGAGTTCCAAAACTGTCGGAATAGAGAAAAAACTTGAAACAAGAAGAAGCAATTCTGTGCAGCTTCCCCCGAAATATATCGCAGCACATTTTGTGGTATCGTAAAACTTTCAAATTATTAGTTACGATACATGTTGGACTAATCATAATTCCAAGGGCAGTTAATTAAAGCAACAGCATAGTAGTCATGGAATTCTTAAATCATAAGTCAGTGCTTACTCATGGAGATGCTTAGCTTCTATCGACTGCAAACCTCAAAACCTTCAATAATTTAGGGGCCAAGGCGGTAAAGGTTGTCGCCTCCCATGAACTGTCCTTCCATGTACAAGGCAGCAGGATTATGTGGATGAAAGCTATTCATCACCATAAGTTGCATGTCCTCCGAGGGTTTCCAGTGCCGCTTCCTTTGGTTGATAAACCAGTTATTGATTTGCTTCTGATTGAGGCCTGTTGACTCTGCTAGAGCAATCTTCTCAGCTTCCTGCATTTTGTTTATGCACAATTTAATAAAGAGACCAATTGTGAATGCAACATGTTATTAATTCAGATTTCTTATAGAAGTAATCACTATTCTATGTTTTAGATAATCTTATTTAAAAGTATTCATATTCCTAAAACCCAAGAGAGAGCGCAAACTCCTGAGATGTGAGATTAAAGGGTGGAATGTTATGATCCTCTCTCACTCACTTTCTGCTCCTTTTAACAAATATTTATAGATTGATTAGTTCACCTGAACTGTTTTGTCCTGCAAACAAAAACTGATATTACAATACAAGTAAAGAAGAGACAGACTACACATATTGTCCTTTCATTTGCGAATTTTGATTTTGATTTCTTTGAGGATTAAGATTCAATTAAGTTATATATTGATATTGTGAGGAAATTAACCACGCATGCTAGAAAAGATTGAACTCATACCGATGGATATGGCCATTTGTAATGCAGCTCCCACCACTTGAGTAGTTTTTGCCGGGCTTCCTTTGGCAGCTTACCTTTCTTCTTCTTCTTGGAAAGCTCTTGCCTTAGGCTACTCAAGTAACCACTATATTTCCTCAGAAGATTGGTCTTCAGCTCTTTGTCCTCAGCTCGTGGGTCGATCTCCAGATTATCAGTCTCTCCGTCGCTCGCATCGAAGTCTTCTTCAGAGGATCCGACGCCTTCACCTTTTTCATCTAATTTTTTTTACATTAGAGGAATAACAAAGGGGAGGAATTTTTTAAAAGAAACTACTAACCACATGGGAAAACAATTAACATCTGCACATATTTCCTGACAGCCGATTATTCATAATCAAAAATCATGCTCGACAGTAATGTTAATTGAGTGAAAAATCAATTATTTCAGTTCCTGGTAACTCAAGCTGGTAAGGCAACTGCCTTGTCCAAGAATGCTTAACAAAGCAGGATTCTTCCATTGCTTATGTCTCTTTCTTGTCATTTGCATTCATTCTGTGCTTAAGCTGGGATAATAATAACCTTGCGTTAATATTAATTCAGACTATGTCCTAGAGGCTTTAATTAAGCTTATGGAGAGACTGGTGGACTTATTTGTGGGTGTCTACTATGTGTTTCTCTGTAACTAAAAAAAAAGTAAGGATCATTGCACACACAAAAAGGGTACAGTTTGAAGAACACATAAGTTGATGATGACAGTAGGAATGCAAAGCTTTTGTGATCATATATAAAAATCATCAAGCAAGCCTTCCTCTATATGTCTAGACACATTGCCGCAAGACACATATGTACCAATAATGATCTATCAGCAAATGCATTTGAAATCATTTCCGCAATGCTAACTGAAATTGTTAAACATTAATTGAACAATTACAATACAAACATCATCACATATCTCATAGTTTCTCAAAAATTAGTTAACCAAACCGTCAATGAAAAACGGAATACATATTGCTCTCACATAACTTTAGAAACAAGGAGAAAAATCTTAATGCATGTCAGCTAAACAGTACAACTTTAGCTACGACTAGATTAATTATCATCTAACACTGATCATCACATGATATGGAAAACATTAATTTCTCTTCTATATATAGTTAAGCTTATTTATGTAATGGTAATTAAGACAAGATGGTCGACAAACAACTAAATGGTTCAAACATCGTTTTAATTTAGATCGCATTTGTTTGCAAGCAATGATCAAAGATGGGAAAATAAATAAATTCTTAAATCTAAAATTGGTTCAACATGCACACCAAACTCGCTTATTACTTCATTATATTAATGGAACCATAATCAATACTGCATAGCTTTCCTTTAAGACATAGTATGCAGAAAATAACAATGCATCTAAACTGATGAATATAAGTTAAGTAAAAACATACACCTATACCTTTATTAGTTCATGTAGTCATTTTTGTTAGAGCATACATACAACTTTGCACTTAAGAAAAAGCATGCACCCTCCTCCAACTTCCATGTTACTAGAACCCGAAGCTAGGTATGTAAAGAATAGAGCAGTAGTAGGAAAGGATCTTGGTTTGCTAATAAACTAATACAAGAGGCATGAGAGAGAGGGAGAGAGAGAGGATTCTCTTTGTAACCCTAAAGAAGACCCTTATACTCTTGTCAGCTAGTTCCTCGCTCACTGATATATATAAAATAGGAGTCTTCTTCAACTTTCTATGCACACAACCCGTGAACAAATGGCAATCCAAGGAAAGAGAGGAAGCCGATGACCTTGTGGGATGCCTCTTCCTTCCCCAAACACTTTTCAAGTTTCCGTATATAATAACTTGAACACATCACTGAAACAACATTAATGCATGTTGCCTAAAAGGAGAAGAAGATACACATATCATCTACGTGCCTATAAAACTTCTCCTGCACAGTGGCAGAGAGTAAAAAAAATAAATAAATAACTCTTCATTACTTGGAACAGCAGTTAACTACAGGATCTCTCTCCTTTCTATGGTGAGACCGAAGGCTTCGCCGACAAAAAGATGAACAGTGGAAAATATAAATGAACGGAAGGAATTACCAGGCGAGAAGAGGCGGGAAGAGGAAGACGGGGTGGTGGCGTTGTTGGTGAGCGCGTTGAACTGCGACTCCACGCTCTTGAGGAACTCCGTCGCCTCTTGTAACGGCCGATTTAGCTCGTCCCGGTACTTGGCCAGTATGTCGCAGTACGCTTCCTGTATGCTAATTTCATTTCTATCAACATTTCTTAGCTTAATAAGCTTTTTATTCAGTTAGAGAGAGAGAGATTAATTGGGGTTAGATAATGCCATGAACTGGTCGAGCTCCGGGTCATCGGAGACCTTGCGACGGCAGCTCAGCCGCGACTCCAGCTCCCGAGCTAACCCCGACAGCCGCGCAGCCACATCTGGCGGCGCTCCCACCTACAGATATATAAAAGGCGTGTTTAAAGTCTTAATTAATTGATTGATTGATTAATTAATCATGTGAATTGGGGGAGGGGGGTCGATGAACCTTCTGGCAGTCGATGTAGGCAGCAATAAGGGTGGAGTACTGGGGATGCGACATGATCTTGGCTTTGACGCCGGCGTCCTCTGCCACGGCCGTGATCTCCCCGTGAGACATCGGCGGTTGCGGGCGGAGGAGATAGGCGGCGTCGAGGAAGTAGTTATTACTGTCAGCATGGCTATTATGATGATGATCCCCTGCGCGGCCGTAGAAGGAGGTGGCGTCGGATGACGACGTGGGGGCAGAGGAGGGAAGGTAGAGGAGATCGTCACCGGCGGCCACCGGCCGCGACGACGCGCCCAACTGCCGCGACAGCTCCTCCATATATCCGATACCGGTATATCTATCCCAGATGATGATATAACGGGAAAGGGAAACAAGAAGGAATGACTATTGCACCTAGCTAGATAGGCAGCTTTTTCCCCACATAATTCGATGAAAAATTTGACAAGAGACTGAGGAGGAAGAAGAAGAAGAAGGGGAAGAACGGAAGGATACAGAAGTGGTTCTCCCAGATGGATTAGACAGGCCAAGAGGAGAGAGGCCGAGAGGGTAATTTGAGAGAGGAGAAAGGGAAAGCAAAGTCTGGTGGCTTTCTTTTCGGATGTCAAATCAAGTAGACGGGGAGATGGCTGTGTTTTCAGTCCTGTTATATATTTTTCAGGGTTAATATTAATGCATGTATGTAGCAATTATTAAACGCTAATCGCCGGTAACATGCATATGTTTTGTAATTCACTAGCTAGATTTGTAAGTCTGTGCAGAAAGATGTGCACACGGGACAATAACTCCATGCATCTCCTCTCCCGTCTGTCTATGAATTAATTAATGAAGAGAATGGTGCAGTTTTGGCCCGGTCGGCGAAGCGCCGGCAAGCCATTGGCTGGCTTTGGTGTCTGACATGACCTCCACCCATTTGTTTAGTGTTTTCCGATTCAATTAGATTTTGTGAGGCTCGATCGCGCATTCTATATGATATCTCTGCGCAGATCTCTTTGCTTAATTATATCATCATCTGCTCGCCCATGGCAACCAAAAAAAGATTCCTGGGGATTGAGGTGTCAAATGCATCGCTCATTGAGTACATCTTTCGAACCAGTTGATACAAATTTAAAAATTATTGATTGTCATCTGGAAACAGGTGCCACACACAGTGTTTGGATTTCCAAAACGGGTCGTCGTCGACCAGAGAAGGTGAACAGGTGGCTAGCTACTAACCTAGTACATGCTGGGCTACGCACATTAAGAACACACTTCATGCATATATGCTACAGCCTACAGTGGCCGCGCCTCGTGCCACTGCAACACGGCACTTTTTTTTTTTTTTACATTTGTAAAATTATTATTTTCGTGGAGAAATTGCTTCACATTTAGTTAATTTAAACCTTTTTAATTCTATCATTAAATATAGTAATCATTTGCTAGGCAATCAGGATTCAAAGAAGTCTGAGACCTTTGTTGAAATCATGATCTTATCTCAGAATTCACTTATTCACACTAGGATGTGATAGATTCGAGAATGGACGTGTTAATTAAAAATAGGCAAAAAAAAAAAAAAATCGAAAAGGACGAAAACATGCCTCAAATCAAGCCTGTGGATGATTAAGTGGCAACAACACCTACACGAGCAATAGAATTCACATGTTTGTATACATCATTAGTGTGAATTAAATATTTTTGTTACAAAAGAACTCGAACAAAAACTTTCTAAAAGATCTCACCCGCTTACAACATAGAGATTCTATATCGCTATCCAATGTTGCTTGATCTACACGAACGATCTTTATTTATCATGAGATGATGAATTAAATATAATAAATACCAAATATACGATGTGTAACAATGTTAAAGAAACAATGCTTTAGATTGGCTTCATTTTAAAAAGCTTAATGATCGATGCCACATGATTGGCCTCACACACTGCTGATCGAATAGGGAAAACTGATGATTCTAACAGATGCTGAACTTTGACAATAACATCGAACCTAAGCAAGATAATACAACGTTTAAGCCATCGAAACGCATCCATATATATGGATATTGTAGGCCATGAAGCAAACAAACAAGCAAGTGAACCTTCAAACAAAATCCATTAATTAACCCCTAATATAATGGCTCTTACATACATTAATTATTTCTGCCACAATAATTAAGGCTATTCTTAATTTAATCATACCAAATTGAGCTCGATCGCCTTTAAGCGTACAAAATGAGTTGAAATTATGGTCAAATAATGTCGTCAATTATTGGGTGCACATATTACTGCATGTGCATGGGGCCAATTAGTTTGAAATATTTTGTTTGCGATGATAATATCATATCTTGTAAATTTGACTTGCCGTATACTATTCCTTGTAGCTTTTAGGCTTTGCTTTGCCTCGAAGTTGTCTTTGGGCCATTAAAAACGTACTAATCTATAATTAACTCTCACATCAATTATAAAAAAAAAAGTTCCGAATCTAAGCATTAATATAAATGTTTGCGTAGATTGTAATTAACTAACAATATATATAATTCAATCCCTCATCACACACTATACATTTAAATGGACTAATTTAATACTAATTGGTATTTAAATAATTAATCTTGTTATTGTGAGAAGTTTAATTTTATCTTCCTACGTACTTCAAAGAGATTAATCTCATATTCAATATACTATGATGTATAAATTCTTTGGTATTAATTAATTAGATTTTCGACCGATGTAATCTACTACAAAATTAAATAAGTGCCTATATGAAATTTGAGTTTGCCATGTCATTGGGAGCAATGTTGAAATGGCCGAATTGATAAAGTAGTCGAAAAGTGAATGATTGAATTGACAAGGAATAGTGAAGTTAGATCTATATTCATATATAGCTAGCTCTATGCCTATATAGCATGAGAATAAAGGATAAAGTATTTGATGTTTTCAGAATTAAAATCCTTGTTTATCTTGAGATAATAGATTAATAATGTATGGAAGTTTTGAACATCTACTTAATAATTAATTGTTATTAAAAAGAATGAAACAAAATTGTGGTAGCTGAGCGTTGCTGTGGGGAGTAGATGGTGAGGTAGGAGAAACAGCAAAATGCAGATATTTTGAAAGACTTAACAGTGAGTTAGGCTGTGGATTATTATTTATTATTATTATTAATATTCTGCGTTGAGTCTGCATTATTAATTCTCCATTTGCCAATTGCCATTGCAAGAATCTCGCGGGCTCGCCTCTTTCTCTGCGTCGGCTTCATTTCCTGCCTTCGTCTTGTCTTGTCCATCAAATCCCTGCTTCTTCTTCTTCTCTATCTCTCTCTCTCTCTCTCAAGTACTGCACATGCACTGCCTGGCCTCACAAAGTAACTCAATTTGAAATAAAAGTAACTTGAGTTGAAAAACATGATTATCATATTTTCAATGTTAAATATTCTTTTAATGATAATAAAAATAAAAAATTCTCATTTTAAAATGTTTTAAGTTTTTTTTCTCTTCCCACGAAAATTAGTATTTGGACGAAGCAAATTGTTGGGTGGCAGTCATATCATCATCAATGCCTAAGGTTGTGCGAACGAAAAGAGATGTAAAATAAATGGGAATCATAGAGCCATAATTCACAGATATGTATAGTAGAACATCTATACATAATACACTGGGGACAGACTCTGTGCAGTTGCTTTTCTAGTCATTCATTCATTATTGATGAGATGTAGAGAATTGCAGAGCTGAAAGTGTTTACATGCACAGTTTGATTTCAAACTCTGGATGTGCATGGGATATGGCCTATTTTTTCAAGGCATTTGATCAGCAGTTAAACACACGTAATTTTATTGAAAGCGTATCTATTTTTCAAAATATCTCTCTGCCTTCCAATATAGTATCAAACTATTCTTTGTCCGGCCAAAGCACTGATGAAGCATCAAACTAGACTCTCCACTACCGTTTGCACAATCGAACACAAATTAAGCATGGAATTATTCTTCTTCCGCTCGAATCGAACTAAACTGCAGGAAAAAGAAAAAGTGTTATTTTTTTTCATCAAACATGTTTCGATTAAAAAATACTTAATGGTGGGAGCTCATATTCATATTAATTAATAAATATCATCGTACCTGTATGATTTAAAATAACAAAAAAGAAACAGATATGATATGCACTACTAGAGGTGCAATTGCAAAAGGAGTCATCACTAGGGGCGCATAATGATGACCCAAATTTTAATTCTTTTTAAGATTGTCAAATATTTTGGCTAAAAGTGTTTTATATTTTTAAAGAGTTCCAAATAAATAAATAAGACCAATAGAGTGCAATGATTCAACTTTTTTTTTTTATTTTGATAAATGGATAATCTTTTTAGTAAATACAAAAAAAAAAAAGAATAATCTTTGTTGAGTGAAATGACGGGCCTTCTGTTGGGTTGCGGACTGGGCCGGTTCGTTAAATAGCACGTTATCTTCTCCTCGCTGATTATACATCGAATTTAATTTGGATAAATTGCAAATTAGTTTTCAATTCTGTAATAACCAATTACATGACACGGGCCAAATTAGATCATAGCAAGAATGAAATCCTTACGACGCACTCAACTCATCCTTATGGCTCGTGCATGTACCTGTCCAAGAATGAAATGGGTTAGCTTTGGTTCATCTCGAAATCGATCGCCCAAGTCGGGTACGAGGAAGACCCTGCAACTCCCGGAGACAACAGCCGAAGCGTCCTAGTCGCGGGCAATGACATTGGCATCCTATGCCCGGCCGCAGAATGAAGCTAATCCTTGTTTATGTTGTCGATCGGGCCTCATCTTGAGCCGTTCCGATCCGTCCTTGAGTTGGTTCGACTCCAGTTTATCAACGTCCTTAGCTCAATCCAGTTCCGGGCTCTGCAACGCCAACTCCCGTGCCGGGCATCCAATTTCACCTTCTTGGCGTTGGCGATATCCAACTGCATCGTGATCTCCATAAACTGTTGGTTGAGCTTCGCAACTGTGCTGCTCCTGCCAGAAGTCGAACAATGGTACTGCACTACTGCGAGCTGCCGGAGAGAAACCGGTCCACTAGTTGGTCCACAGAGAGGCTACCAAAAGAATAAGGATTACCTGTAGGCGAGTCAGTAGCTGACGATGGCAACCTCTGCACCACAAAGGTGGAGAAGCACACATGACGTGCATCATCGCGTACTATTTTATTACCACAGTGAGGTATAGGATTTAAATCTCGATAAAGTCGAGATAAAATACATCCCTTATGTACTAGTCACTATTCCAAAGGCTAGTAGGTCGGCTAGTAG
>JBBMJZ010379113.1:0-16653 GCA_037833815.1 Zingiber zerumbet
TAAGTATACTAGTGTAATTAATAGTTAAGATAAACTAATACCTAACTACACTACGACCATTCCGATGGTTTGTTCCTGTCCATCTTAGTCCTGAATGACTGTTCATAATTTATAAGGAACTAATAACATGATCTTCTGTGTGTGACATCACACACCATGTTATCTATAATATAAATTAATTGAACAACTACACTTAGTATATAAATGTAGAAATTTGACCAATGTGATTCTTTTATTCAAAAATAAATGTTTACAAAACCTAGGCTTTTAGTATACACTCTAACAGATAAATCATTATCCTCGGCAACGTTCAAATTTGCCAGATTGAAGGCGTCTTCAATCAAGGTTGAAGGCTCCTTTCATGTGGGTTGAAGTTGCCTTCAATGCTGTTGAAGGCGCCTTCCCACTGAAAGGCACAGATGCGCCTTTAACTCCAATGAAGATGCCTCCAGCACCTCCTTTTTGGCTCTTCTGTTGTTCCGTTTGTTAGGGTAATTTTGGCCAACTGGAATATGCCTCATCCAAACCCATTTTCTGGCCTTCTCCTCGAGCAGGCTTCCGCTCCAGATTCTCGTCCCTCGGACAGTCACGCGCATCTTTCTCGTCTGACAGTGTACTCTTCCACAGCACCTTGTCCCTAAGACACACCGAGCCCGTTGGCTCTCTCCCGTGTCGTCATTCTCGCTAGTCGCGTCTTTCATTCGACTTCATGTGTTCCTAAGCTCCTGTACATTTAGACACAAGGATTAAATACTAACAAGATCTAACCTGACTTGGTCGATCACATCTAAATTACCATGGGGTACCAACAAATTTGCAAACCTGAATTATTGCCGACTTAAACCGGATATGAGTCATAATATGACATTACATTAGTAAGAATATTATAATTTGATGTGACATTATGAATTGCTCTAGTGTTAATATACTATTCAATAGATGAAAATTCTGACAATTTATCATGAGAAGGCACATATAAGAGAATTTTAGGATAAACTTATGAAACAGTTAGTTGTTTTGAAGCTATAGGACCACCAATAAAATTTGAGTCAAATCTCGAGGAACACGGAAGATGTTCCGGCGAGACAAACCTTAAGCAGAACTAACAGCAACGACATCCAATGGGCATAATCAAAGGCGGATCGGTGGTAGGAGCTGCCGGCGGCAGGCGTCAGCAGGCGGTGCCTTTGTTGTTATCAGCGGTGGAAGAAAGAAAAGGCGGATCGGTGGCACAAAGGAGCACTTTGTAGGAACACTTGATATGGCGACAGAACCAATCCGACTGCTTTCTTTTCTTCTCACAGGAGTCAGTAGGAAGAAAAGAAAAGGTTAATTAATAAGGATTCGTCGTTTATTGAATCTCCGTCTCAATAATAAGTCAGGAAAAGAGAAAAACATATTAAAATAAAATAAGAATCAAGAAAAAACATACAAAAATAATAATAAATTATATTTATCAGTATAATGTATAATATTTAAAAAATACTTAGTCAATTAATCAATAACAAAATTATTTTAAGAATTATTCTAAAAATTATTCTAATAATTATAATAAATTTATTAGAATAATCGTATTATTAATTTAATTTGATGATAATTAACTGATTTTTTTTAATACGCATAATCAAACAAGAAGTTATTCCTTTGACCTTGATTGTGGAAGTAGACAGGAGCAGACACAGGTGGAAGATGTCTGTCCATATTGAAGTGTGAATTTGACTTGTACCTCAGTCGAAAGCCAAGCAATTCAATTAAAGTAGATTGAGGTTTGGCCAAGTAGAGTGCCTTCCCTCTTTCTTTCTCTGTTGTCCCAAGCCTCTTCTTTTTCTCTCTGTTTTTTCCTTTTTATGAAGAATGAATGTGTTTGTGACACGGAAAAGTCAAAACTAAATTTCACATAGTAGCTCGACAACAAGAATTACAAAAGGGGCATCGCTTGAAGAATTATTCAGGTCCTAAGCTTGCCCACAGCATTCCTCATCGAATTCAAAATGGAATAAAACTCCATCGGAAATAGCAAAACCAGAAAGGTAGAAGGTAAATCAAGCAAAGATAATTTCAGCATCACTCCGATCCCTGGGGTAAGACTGCCGCCATTGCGCTTCGGGTATCATCTCAGGCCGAAATAGGACATTAGTACCTGTAGTGAGCAGGCTTGTAAGGGCCTTCAACGGCAACATTGATGTACTCTGCCTGTTCTGGTGTGAGCTTGGTGAGCTTGGCTCCCAGCTTACCCAGGTGCAGAGCCGCAACCTTCTCATCCAGATGCTTAGGCAGCACGTACACTTTCTTCTCATACTTTCCGCTTTTCCTTTCCTTCCACAACTCAAGCTGGGCAATCACCTGCCAAGATTTGTTCCCCAATTTAGTTACTGTATAGATAGTTAGCAGAAAAGTATCGAATTCGATACCTGGTTTGTGAAGGAGCAGGACATGACAAAGCTGGGATGTCCAGTGGCACAGCCAAGGTTCATAAGACGTCCCTCCGCAAGAACAATGATGCCGGAGTTCGTCTTGGGGAAGACCCAGCGGTCGGTTTGGGGCTTGATGGTGATGCGCTTGATGCCTGGGTAGGTCTCAAGCCCGTGCATGTCGATCTCGTTGTCGAAGTGACCAATGTTGCATACGATGGCATTGTTCTTCATCTTCTTCATGTGATCCACCATAATGATGTCTTTGTTTCCGGTTGTGGTGACAAAGATGTCGGCCTCGGCGACAACATCCTCCAGGGGGAGAACAGGGATGCCCTCCATCAGGGCCTGGAGAGCGCAGATGGGGTCGATCTCAGTGACGATGACACGGGCACCTGCCTGCTTCAGAGCAGCGGCGCAGCCCTTGCCAACATCTCCATAACCACAGACCACGCCAACCTTTCCGGCGATCATAACGTCGGTAGCCCTCATAAGCCCGTCAGGAAGAGAGTGGCGGCATCCATACAGATTGTCGAACTATTTTTAAAAAGCCATGAGACAAGGAAAATTAATAGTCAGAGTTCTCCAAATTTGCATGGCAAGAAGCAATACGCAAATAAATAAAAACATAGATCTGAGCCTTACGAAACCAAAATTAAGATAAAATAATCGCAACCAGAAAACAGGTTTATTAGATCCGCAAAAAAGTATCAAATGAGAACAAAAATCGCTCATATGTTCAACGATTGAGTGAAATAAATCCAAAAACAACTGCATATCAGTGATATGTTCCCACAGCAACTGTAGAAATAAACCAGATCTAAACGAAGGGTACTGATTCCAAAAAGTAAAGTAAAGTAAACAGGAAAGAATCAACTCAGATCTGGAGATCTAGAGCGTGAGAATGGGAGAAAACTTCTGAGAAGCACAAAAAAGAGTAAGAAGCCCAAAATTCTAGATCCAGGAATAACATATCTAACCTTGCTCTTTGTGACGGAGTCATTAACATTGATGGCGGGGAAGAGGAGGGAGCCGCTGGCTTGCATCTGGTACAGTCGCTTGACACCAGTAGTTGTTTCCTCCGATACGCCGACTAGGCGCTCCTTCATCTTGTGGTACTTCTTGGGATCGACCTTGAGCCCATCACGGATGATACCGAGCACGAGCTGGAACTCGACGTTGTCGGTGGAGGCCGGATCTGGCAACTTGCCGCTCTTCTCGTACTCTTCCTCGGCCTTGACCCCCTCATGGATGAGGAGCGTGGCGTCACCACCGTCATCGACGATAAGATCGGGGCCGCCACCGGTGCCCCAGTCAAGGGCACGCTCTGTGCACCACCAGTACTCGGCGAGTGTCTCGCCCTTCCAGGCAAAGACGGCCGCGGAGTCGCGGGCGATGGCAGCGGCGGCGTGGTCCTGGGTGGAGAAGATGTTGCAGGAGCACCAGCGGACCTCGGCGCCGAGGGCGGTGAGAGTCTCGATGAGGACGGCGGTCTGGATGGTCATGTGGAGGGATCCGGAGATGCGTGCGCCGGCGAAGGGCTTGGAGGGGCCGTACTCGGAGCGGCAGGCCATCAAACCGGGCATTTCGACCTCCGCGAGCTCGATCTCGAGGCGGCCGAAGTCAGCCTGGGAGAGGTCCTTGACCTTGTACTCCCGGCCAGTGGACGTCTTCTCCGCGATCAGAGCCATCGTTAGGGCTTCGAAGAAACGAGATAGAGCAGCAGAAGGGCCGAGAGAGAGGAGAAGGCGGCGATTAGAGTAGGAGAGGGGAGTGCTATATAGGAAATGAGTGGAGCAACTGACGGACGAGATACGACGGAGGGGGTAGGTTTTAGGACTCACTGCCATTATCTAACGGCAGGCTTTTTATTTACGGTAAAAATGTATTTTTAAAATAAAAATATATATTTTATGTGATACTCCAAAATTCAATGAGATATTACTTTGAATTATCTTACCCGTTAGTTGTGTGGGTGTAATTTATCATGATGTGGCCACGTGGGCATGTCTTTATGACAAGTGTGGTAGGCCAATCAAGACATACACCGATTTAATATTTTTCAAATTCTTTGTCACTATTCTTAATAAACAAAGAACAACGTGACCAATAACTCACTCCAATAAAAAAAACAAAATGATAAATTAAATGAAGAATAATATTTAAAAAAATGATCCTTTTGGTTGGTGAGATTTGAAGAAAAAATTGCATTGCAATTGTGGCAAAGTAACAAATACCATTCGAGATCCACAAACACAAGTGTTGGTGTTGATGTTAACATTCACCTACTCCTTTGACTACCCTTTTCTTCTTCCTTATTATTAGTATTATACTTTGAATTATTATTATATTTTAAATATTATTATGCGATGTCATCGTAAGCTCATTAGTTGCTTGATCATGAGGTCAAGATCTACTTATGAGCCCGTTAGCCACTTGGCTTAGTATTTTATCGGTCATTACGAGTACCGTGAGTCTAAACTTTCTCTATTAAGCAAGGGAAAAAAACAAGCTACTCTTGCCTACAATTCTATTAGTTCTTTCAACATCCTCTAAACACCTTCCACATCTCCTATTTAAATTTAAATTCTTAATGGTTAATTTTTTTTAATGGAAAATCAAATATTCACACCTAACATTTGGGGTAGTTAAGAGTTGGATGGAGTTCAATGGTTGGATGTCTTCACCAATCACTCACTCCTTTATTCTGTTCATATTTTTAACTTTTCGGTTTATTTGATAAAAAAAAAATTATAAATATAATCAATTAATCAGTTTAAAAAATTAGATATCCTGATCACCAAAAATATATACAGAAATAATTAATTTTTAAAATAGACAATCTTTCTTGTCCAACTATCCAATAAAATTTGAACATAATTTATATATACTCAAAGATCAATTAGTAAAATATTCATATCTAAGGATTTAAACTTAAGTCATTTTTTTTTAATTCAGACTTTCAGCTCTTCGAACTGATAACTGATTAATTTTAACCAGTCCAATTCCACATAATTTTTTTATTAATTACTAAGATAAATCTAACGAAAACTCATTCAAATGATCAATATTCTTATAGTTGTAAAAAATCTCTATTATATATTATAGTTAAAATTTAATTCTTAGATGTACAATTAACTATTTAAAAAATTTAATCAATTTATTTTAGTGGATTAGAACAAATTAGTTTTAGTAGCTATTGACTTACATCTCTACCACCAAACTTGCCCTATTTAAATTGACTTTTTTTATACCTACAAGGTTTGCTTTAAAAATAATATAAGACTTAGTTTGGAAGTTGGAAGGGAAAAGCAAAGAAGAGAAAGGAAAGGAAGGAGAGAGAAAGGGAGATAAGAGAAATGCTGTGTTATTTTATTTGGGGGCGGAGGAAAGAAAAGAAAGGAAATTTTTTTTTTTTTTTATTTGGGAGTTGTATGGAAGTGAAAGGAAAATACTTAATAATATATACATTTGAATTTTATAACCTTTATTTTTTTTTATAGCTCTAATTGTATGTTTTATATGGTATATATCAGCCAATAAATTTATTAATTATGAAACATTTTAAAGTTATTTGCTGTTATACAACATAAACAATATAAATATTATTACAAATGTATGCATAAATATGTTTTACTGTAAGAAAGATTAAATAATTTCTATAAATTTAGAGAAAACAACGTTATCAAGGAATATATTTATTTTATATTAATTTTTAAAGGATGTATTTAGTATAAAAATTAATGATTTCCCTTCCAATAAAAGTTTTCCTCCGTTTCCTCCAATTTTTAGGTGAAAAATTTTTTAATTATAAAAGGAAAATTATCCCTTTTCTTACTTTCTTTTCCTTATTTTTTTTACTTTTTCATCAAAATCGTTTCCTTTCCCTCCCATTTAAAACTCCACAACAAAGCCTAAAAGTATAAGTTAATGAGGCTTACGTACGGATCACGGACCGGAATTTCACGCGGCTGGTTCGGTTAGCCGATAATGATTAGGGGTAAAAGCGTAATCTGGCAAGTTCGGAGGGGGAGCGTCCAAGAGAGGCGCACAAAGCGTCCGTTGCCTCGCCTCCCCATCCTTTCGAGCCTCTGGCTCGACAACGCACGACTAAAACGAACGAAAGACGAACAAAATACACAAATGTTGATCGACTCGAAACCCAAAGGCGACGGCGACGGCGACTAAAGGAGGTGGATCCTTGCCTTCTCTCCGCCACCTCCTCGGCCATCGTCGCTGCGGGTTTCTCCTCCGCCTCAGCGCCGGCCGCCGGCACAACCCGGTACGCAGCCATCTACCGCCCTCCTTGGTTCCACTTTGTGAATTTAATTTTCTTTTATGTTCGGCTCTCGGGGTGTCGTGTGCTTGCTTTCGGGTTCGTACATGGGTTGTGGACTTGGGGGGAGGTGCTTCGGGGCTCGGGTTGTTGATGGGTTGGTCGCCACCTTGGCGCCTGGTTTTGTTGGACCTTGATTTCGGTGCGTGGAATGGAGGTTGGAGACTGGGGTCGTCGGGGGTGCTGGGTTGGCTGTGTGGTTGGAGTTGCTGCTATTGATTGGTGAGTACATGGATGCCTGGGAACTTGTCCCGTGAGCAATGCTTCAATTTTTGTTCCTTAGTCGCTTTGGAGGCTGTGGTCTGGCTTCTTTGTTAAATAATTTGTTCAAGGGGGCGTTCTTGGTAATCTTAAATTCTCGATGAATGATCAATCCCTGTTCTTGGAAGGAAGGAGTCGAACTGGTGCTAATGTTTGGATTTGTGAGGCATGTACCATGGCTCTGTAAGCAACAGAAGTAAAATTCAGTAATGGTCAGCAAATCTGCTTACTTTGATGGCTTTTCCTTACTCGTCCACATGTAGTTCTGTTAGCAGTAATATGCAAAAGTATTTTACGTGGGTGCTGTTAGATTTTTCCAAAAGATTTACAAGTTCAATTTCTTATTTGTTTGCCCCAGTTCAGTGTGGACTAAAATTCTCTGCGTTACATGTTGATTTGCCTAAAAGTCCAATTAGGAATGATGAAACGCTTAGGAGAAGAGAAATTTTCAACTCATGATCTCTATTCCTCTGTATTATGATATTGATTGCATCAGGACTGAGATTATGATGTCTTGACTTGGTGGCAAAATAGTTTGCTATTCATCAATCCTTGCCATCCATGACAGGAAGGAGATCAAAGTTGGCATTGATGTAAGTGTGCATCTATATTAATCGGGTTGACAAAAAAGAACTTCTCAGGTAGACCTTTTAAGAAGTTCTCTTCACCATCTTGTTAGTTACTGGAGTAACATCTGAACTAGCATAGACATAAGAATTGGCGTATGGCTTTCATGTTTATATTAAACACCATTTGGGAGAAAATGTTTTGTGAACAATTCACGATCTCCAGCATCACTTTTCCTCAGAATTCTAAATTGTCTGTGCTGAGGGCTGAGAATCAAACTAGTTTGTAACTTATGATAGGAAGGAGATGAAAGTCGGTCGAGATGTAACTATCCAATTATACCTGTTGAAATACAAGAAATCTAAATAAGATTCCAAGAAGTTCTCTTCTCTGACATTAAGTTACTGATCTATTAGCTAAACAAACACTAAAATAAATAAATAATAGTATGGGTTGCTGCTATTTTTCCATTATCCTTTTTGATGGTGTTGTAAAAACATTCCTCTTTCCATTAATTTCTCTTTCGTGCTGTTAGCAGAGTAGTCAGCCATGGTTAGCATAAGAAGAAGACGAAGATATTTGGGGCTTTGTTCTGGTAACACTCTTTACTCAATTTCTTCTCTGCTTAGCTGAACCAAATGTATTTGTTCCCCTATTTTTTCAATTGTGCTCCATGAATTTGTAAATATAGTAAATTTTTATATGCATGGTAATTTTACCTTTATCTGTGGAAAAAGATAATCTTCTTATTTAATCAAAATCTTCTTTTTAAAACTCGTTTTTGATCTGGTTTAGTTTTAAAAGTTTGAATTTTTGAGAAATTTCTCTTCTGTCATCTTTGAAGTTTTTAATTGTTGAGGACGTCTAGTAAGCTATCACATTGGTTAATGAGGGCCTCTTGCTACCTTCATTAAGTACGGATATTGAAAAGCTATATGATGAAAATGCATAATGGACATGGTGGATTTGATATTTTCTGTTTGTGACATGCTTCTCTTAGATCAACATAAGTGGAAGTATTTTCTTCAGTAACTGAGTGAGCTTAGAGTCCCTTAAAAAATAGATTGAGCTTAAATGATGTGCCAAACTTGGAAATTAGCAAACATTTCTATTTGATATTGCAGGGAAAAGTTCCTTTCCTGTTGTGCTTCCTAAGCCAATCGAGCATAATATTTCTGTGGACAATTCTAATCCACATGTGAATCTAAATAGTGTGCATCCTTTTCCTTCAGTTGACGCAAGTCTTGCAGAGATGGTATGATCAATTTGCTAGATCTTTTTATTTATTTTTCAGGTTTTTAAGCCTTATCTTTCCCTCTGTTATTATTATTATTTTTTGTATATGATCTATTATGTCTTCATTTGTACCATGTTCATGATTTAATGGATTGGATGAAACTTCTACATTCACACATTTTTTCTTTGATATGATAATTATGTTTATTTGCATAAATTATGTTTATTTGAGGTAAAATTTTGAGAGACACGTTTAAAATGGTAGACACATATATTTCGATGACGAATAAATACTCCAATTAGGTGATGTGAAACTATGACAAATATGCATATCAAACAAGTAAGAAAATGATAAAAAAAAAACTTGGTAAGTAATAATAAAATTTATTTAAATATAAATAATGATATAGCAGGGAATAGAAGCTAATGGCATAGAAGAATTATACTTAATGGGAAAGACTTGATTATTATTATTGTATGATAAATTATATTTATTTATTTATTTTTATTTTTCTTTCATCATCCCTTATTATATGTAATGTTATTATAAAATCTTATTTCCTTTAGGAAGCTTCCATCGTACTTTTGCATCTATTGCCACATATCATATTAAAAATGTTTAAAATTAATTATATATGGAGAAGTGCACAACAATGCAATAAAATATTGAAATTTACATCCATTATACTTTATAAAAATAATCAACCTAACAACCAATATAAAGAAAAAATTTATAACTATTGCATAGTATTTCAAATATTTAATTTAACCAATCTATATCAATAAATTTTTTTGCATATATCACATATCATATCCTTTTTATTAACCTAATAAAATAAAATACTCAATCCTTATAGTTATGAGTCTAATGAAAAGTTTCAAAAGTATGGCTCCTCTAGAAAGATTATCTAACCAAACATATCAAATTGTATTTGTGATCAAACTCCTCATGGTAGACATTCCTCACTATTTACAATGTTTCATTATATTAGGGCAAAATGCTAGTTGCATTTGCATCCTGAATAATGATTCACCTACCATATATTGAGTTTTCAAGATTGCTCACTACTGGGATGGATATAGGAAATCTAATTGCGTCCTTCACAGCATATGCATGTGTGTCCTTCTAAGCTCTTTTTAAAACCCATGTTCTATCCTCATCTTCTAGAATCTTGAGTTAAAAAATTAGACTATAGATAGTGCTTCGATTCTTTTTTCCTAGCCTGACAAACTCCCTAACAAGATTTGCACTCGCAGACATGTGGTTGTCTCCTAAATTTATCTGATGATTGTTTTATCTGTTTCTCAATCAAATGTTGCTTCTATAGAACAGAGCATGCTCCCGAGCAAGAGGGGCTAGCTTTAACCCTTTTTTTTTAAAAAAAAATATATAAAGATTCAAATCATAATAGAGGTTCAAAATTTTATAATGTTAAAAATAATGGTCGAGTACCAATCATGAATTTGAATTAACCCCATTTTTTAATTGTTCATCCAACCAAACAGATCATTAATTTCACATTTGAGAAGGCCTCTTACACATGCTTCAATAACTATATCTCCACTGCCCCCACGGGCTGGATCAGCTGGAGAGGTGCCTAACTCTTGCAGCTAAGGTTCAGGGGTCGAAGGTCGCCACTTGCACACGGGGTTAAAATCCTGGTCTGCTGCGTCAAAAAATTCCTAAGACCCCCAGTCACCTCTCTTGCCCGGTTAATTAACCGTGATTTACTCCCTCTGAAATCCTGGGGGGCCAGGCTCAGGAGGCTGCTAAGGTGACGGTTCCACCTTTTGCAGATAACTATATCTCCACTACCTAAGTGTCTTGCTATTTTGTGTTAGGTCATGCTCCTTTTTGAGCTTTAACAAGGTATCAGAGTAGCAATGTTGGGCATGATGAAATCCATGTTAAAAGCAGTCAAGTAAAGGAGGATGAAATTCCACCCTGTAATCCCACATGACCCAAGCATGCTTATTAAGATCTTTAATCTCATGATCCAAATAAATTTGACTAATCAATATCCCAAGTACGATCTGAATGAGTAGGTTTCTACCATCCAATCTTATATTTTTTTCAACATTGTTATGTAGGAGTGACTAAAAGATCGATTAAACTGAATTAACTGATCGAATTTAAAAGTTCGATTCATTTATTTTGAAAATTCTCTTTTTTTTAATACCTATTTTTTTGGTTTGATTTTGATTTTAAAATCCAGAGATCGGTTAAATCGATCCATCATCGGTCGACTTCTATATATAGTAGTCAACCATACATCTCAATTAATGATTCAAGTATCTAATATGAGTCAGCTAATTAATTCATTTGATAATCAATCGAATTAACCAATTTAATAGCAGTTCGATTTGTTCAGATTTGATGGCAAAGTTCGGTTGGTTCGATTTAGTGAGTTTTGATTTAGTGAGTTTTGATTTGTTCGATTCGGTCGGTTTAGTTTTGAATTGATTACACAATCCTATGCTATGTAGGATCTCAAATCTGACACTTAGTGAAATATACTCACACAAAAAAAAGACAGTCTGGTGTACGAAGCTCCCACTATACGGGTCCAGGGGAGGATCCATTGTACGCAGTCTTATCTTACTTTTTACAAGAAGTTGTTTCCAGAATGAAATATACTCACACTGATTTCTATAATTTAAAACTTGACACTTACAAGATGTAAGACCATATTTTTCATGTCATAACATCCTATAAAATTTCCAATCAATTATACGAGAACTATTATTGACTTTGTAAAAGGAAAATGCTTTTTTACTTTTGTCATGCCATTCACCTTATAAGAGCTATCATTCCACATAAGAATAAAAAACCATAGTTACATTGCATTATTCACACAATCGCCATAAACTAACTTTTCATTTACTATAACTTGCAGATTTATAGATAAGTAGATATTTATATGCCCAATTATTTTTCAAACGCACTTTATTACTGTACAATAAGAGAAAGAAACATGCCTTTTTTTGTTTGGATCATTTCTTGAAACATGTACAAAGGTTTATCTCTTGAGGATAATGTTAAACATAGTTTAAGCATCGCTTTTTCTTATTAAAACAGGGGAGGCGGGAACCAGTGAATAGTGTTAGCTAACTCTATAAATATGATGCATCATGCTTGATAAAATATTGTCATGTAATTTGGAGGTCACGAGTTCGAGTCTTGAAAATAACCTCTCGTAAAATAAGGTAAGGATGCGTATAATATGTTTTTCCCAGGACTCTATATTGGTAGAAATTTCATACACCGAGCTACCCTTTATGCTTAATAAATTGCAAACGTATTGCAGATTTTTTTAATATTTAAAGATTATTGACTATTTTAAATTTTCTGTATTTGTTGCTAGTAAACCTTCTTAGTATGTATTTTGGCTTGATCCAAAAATAAGTAGCTGAACAATTCAGTATTCTTGTTTTCATTATCTTAGTTTAATTTGGAATTATATTGTTGAGAATATATTACTCATGTTTGTGAACCATTCCTGCATACTCGTACCATGTTGCAGGAAGACAAGTCCACAACATTTCCTGGATCCTCAAATGCCTTTGAATCAAGCATGTCGATGGAGGAACCAAAGAATTACAGCCCAGGTTAGCTGTTTCCAATATTCTAACTGTTACATTATAGACACCGAAAATTGTGCTGTCTCTGTATCTGTTTCTTTTCATGGTATCATTTATTTGAAAACAGAAAAAGAGAAAATGTACTGGCAGTGTACCTTCAAGTCATTTCTTCATGGACACCAAAACATGTTTGTATAAGAACAAAATTGCCACTTGTCGATCGTAGCAGAAACAAATTAGAAAAAAGGAATTACATCTCCTTCTTAGCATGACTCGCCATGATTGATATATGTTGAAACAATGAAATTGGAAAAAGCTTACTCTTTTGATGGCATGGATTTACAATTGAGATTCTTTTGAGTGTTTAGTTTAAGTGGTAGCCTTTTTGTTGCTTCCGTTTCTAGGCAAAGAAATTAAATGCAGAAAGCGACATAGAAAAAAGCACCATGAACACCAGAAGCCATGCATAATGAGAGGAGTATATTTTAAGAACATGAAATGGCAAGCGGCAATAAAAGTCGACAAGAAACAAATTCACCTAGGGACAGTTGGATCTCAGGAAGAAGCTGCACGATTGTATGACAGGTATTCATCTTCACTAATTGATTCCACAATTAAGACTGAACAATGGGAAAGTATCTGTGAACTAGTTTAGATCACACAACAATTTACAAGATAACAGAATTCAGTACAGGCAATTTAGGACCTTATCCTAGCCCTTCTACCAATGCCCCCATAAACTAGGCGCTTTCTCTGTTTAATGACTTCTTTTGTCGATATTTTTCTTGATAAGATACTTTTCAGGTGATTCCTTTCTTGTTTGTTTGTTTTGGAAACACAGAGCAGCTTTTATGTGTGGGAGAGAACCTAATTTTGAGCTCTCAGATAGGGAGAAAGAAGAGCTTAGGCAATACGACTGGGAAGAGTTTATGGCCCTAACTCGGAGAGCAATTAACAACAAGAGTACACAAAATGAAGTTCAAATTTATACTTTTCTCACTTTTTTCGTGTTCAACTAAATGCTATGGTGAACTATTGATAGTCTCTGCTTTTGTTTACCAGAGCACCAGAGAAAGTTCAGTGTAAACAAGTTGGAGACTAAAACCACAGATAGCAACTGGGAACATGAAGAAGGAGCTCGTCAGTCATCTATCTCCAACGACGACGATGATGTTGATCCTGATTCGCCTGTCTCATAACCAAGACCCATATTACAAAGTTGAGACTAGTTTATACACATAGATGATGATGATAGCCAAGTAGTATTCTCATTAATTTGCTTCGCAACAAGGCCCTATTAGGGCATTTTACTCTTGATATCTACTTGTATGAGATGCAATTGTCAACATCTTTTTTGATCTTATGAGAAGTGACCGTCAAATTTGTTTGTCTGCAACTAGTTTGCTATCCTGTAAGTAGTATTTATTGATTTGAATTCGCATAATCTCATGTACTATTTACACTTTATTAATGATACTACTTTTTTTAACAAAGGACTTTAACATGGCATTAGTACAAAATAGGATCTTCTAAAGCAGTATCCATATAAAAATTGTTCACATGGGAGATGCATTATGTTTATGTGGGAAGTACATAAAATAAGGATATTATTATTGGAAAAATAAAAAATTATTAATTCTAAAAAAAAAAATTCTTAAAACCCAGATTTACTAAATAGTGTAGTCAATTTTTCTTAATATCAAATTGTGTACCTAATTTTCATATTTATTAAAATAGATATTTAATCCTATTATACCCCTTCTTCACTCTCCATCTATTCGGCTATCACAAATTTATCACTAGTAGTTAATTAATATTGACTCATCATGTCTCAGTAGATTTTTAAACTCTATATTCTCCATTTGTGGACTCAAATTGACTTGTTATGTATCCAATCGATTGTCTCAGTAGATTTCTAAACTTTATATTCTCCATTTGTAGACTCAAATTGACTGTGCTAGTTGACTATCAAAAACTTGTAACTATGACAAATTTAATTAATACCCTTATCTTAATACCCCCAATCCATGTTTAAGAGCATGGTTATACTCAAAAAGATATAATGTGCTTAGTTTGAAGTGTTTCCAAGGTGCCTAAAGTCATCAACAAATTTGGGTCAAAACAACCCTTTGGTAGTGTTAATGAGTATGTACAATAAACCTAAACCGTTTAATAAGCTTGTGTCATATTATCTTAAGTCAAAGATTTTAAAAACTCATAACTCTTAATTTTGATTGTGGAATTCAACTATAAAGGCATGATTATACTATGAGTGTCCCCTTGGGATAGTCTAGTAGCTAGCGCATGAGGTATTGTCATCATGAGATTTGGGGTTCAAATCTCGGCAAAGTCGAGATAAAATACCTCCCTTATATGCTAGTCATTATTCCAAAGGCTAGTAGCCGCTCGTGATTTACCTCCTCCGTATTAGCCCTGAGACGAGTTGACGGGGGCGCTGGGGACGAGCGTATTTATCTTTTGTCACCATAATTATACTATAAGTATTATATATATATATATAATTGAATATTTGAACGATTATATTTATTTAGAAATTGATTGCATAAACCACCACCGCTACACAGCACAGCCACTTAACATACTTGGCTATTAATTAATGCATCAACTTAATTAATGTGGGGGGTGGGGGAGGGATAAGCATTCCCTGTAATAGTCAGGAGGAGAACAGGGCCTTTTCCCGGGACGAGGATTTGGTTTTGGAGTACACGGCTTGCCGCCCTTGCCCTTGTCACACGCTGACTTGTCCGGATCTAAACTTCTATAACCAAGATGGCTGCTTGGGCCATCAGCGAGGAGTCTTCGGTTGATCTCGGAGTCGAGTTGGAACTCGCCCGCATCGTAATTGACCCAAGATGCTGCTGCCGCTGCACCTCCTCCTCTTCCTCCTCCTTCTTCCTCCTTGCATCCACGTCCACCTACCGCCGTTGATTCGTCGCAGACAGTGCTAGTCGTCCGTCCACGTACGACGGCGGCAGCAGTACTAGCAGCGGCGGCGGTCGTACTCGACTGGTTGAGCACTGATGAAGATGGAAGGAAAAGGAAGCAGCAGTAGATTACGAACAAGAAGAAGGAGGAGGAGGAGGACAAGGATGAGCACGACCTCGCCATCTTAATTACCGTCGTCGTTCCTCTCCCAATCCTGAACTTCGCAGAGCACTGCAGGTTTGGGAATATCAATTTATAATAAAGCGGACGTACGCCATGCTAAATTAACTTGGGGCCACTGCACTGTCCCTCCTCTCGATGGACCACGATGCTTCAATATGGACAAGGATGGGCTAAAATTCTAGGTGAAGTGGCCCATCTATCTATTCTATCATAAATTTAGAAAACTAGCTCGGTTGAATCAAGTTTTGTGGTGTTCAAGGTTGTATGATAACTTGGATTTAAAATGAACCAAACGGTTAAAAAGATTAGTCATACTTGATTTTTAATTCTTTTTATATGAGTTTGAACTTAGTTTAAACTTGACTTGAATCTTGAGTTTGATTTATTTAGATATTATTGAGCTTTCAATTCAAGTTTGTTTGATTATTTAGAATTTTTATATTTTAAATTTATTTAGTTGCTTATTGAGTTTGATAATATAAATATATTTGTTCATTTTAAAACTTAATTTATTTATTTAGCACGTTGATAAGAATTTTATTGATGAATGTTATTTACGGATATTGTTCACGAAATGTTGTTTACAAACTTAATAAGTTGAACATATATATGTTCAATTTAAATGGCGGAGATAAAATTATAATCTACTTGGGCTAATCAGGATGATAGGAGTCGTTACCCTATTCACTATCTATGGACAACCCATGAATACCTATTGATGTGGCAAATTGACTCAGTATTTTATTTAATTTTTTTTTAGGGCTTAGGTTTTTAGGTTTAGAGATGAAATTTTGCCCCAATATGATTTTCAATTTTCACATAAAGTAAGATTTTTTTTTTTAAAAAAAATAACAACAGATACTCATGGGTTGTCCATGGATGGGTGAGTAGAATATATAGAGAGAGAAATAGATAAAGTGTTGATATCCAACTTACCTTACGAGAGTGATTACAATGCTGGGTTTTGTAAATCCAATAACATTGCAATTGACATGAGTTTTATAAACTCAAGAACCCAGCATCCAAAATTGGATGCTGGATTCAAAATAATTTAAAAAGAAAAAAAAATATATTAACATTAGGTGTTGACGGATTGCCCATACATATATATGAAAGGTAACAATATATATA
>JBBMJZ010379122.1:0-16648 GCA_037833815.1 Zingiber zerumbet
GTAGGAGTCGTCACAGGCTCCGAACGAAGTAAAACTCCACTGTGTCCACTTTACTTTTCCGCTGCATTTATACGACGTATTTTCGAATCGATATTCACCCCTCCCTCTATCGAATCTCTACGGTCCTACAGTATGTTGTAAATCTTGTAAGATTTTACTTGTATTTATTTCTCTTTTCTTCTTGTTGTATTGTGAGTTTGTACAAGGCTTCTTCGCCTTCAGTAGTTATTTTAAAGAAGTGTTTTCATAGTGGATGAGTGAGTGAGGGCCGGATCCTTGGATTAGTCACCTTTTATTGAGGTGGATACTAAGTAAATCCTAGCATTAGCGCTGCATATCATCATCACGAAGCAAGCAATCAGCGCACGATGAGCTATTCACACCCCCCCCCCCCCTAATAATTAATGAATTATTAAAACTCATGGAAGCACAAACAAGGTTGTTATCCCTTAAAATTAATGACACTTTACTTGAACAACACTTGGAAATGAATTAGTACTCCAATGGTGATGGAGTTACACTCAATACAAGCAAGTTGCAATTGATCAATATATTTCTCAAATAGAACAACACTAGAAAGAAAGTTTATATCAATGCAAAGTATAGGTTTGTGGAGGTTTCTATTCAAAGTTATTGAGTAATCATTTAATAAATATAGCAGATCAATTAGACGATCGAGCCTTTTGTTCGAGTAGTAGAGGAGTATAATATAGAGATGTTTGATAGAGAATTAACATTTCTTACTAGTGAGACATCTTCGTCATACCAACCTAATGATAGTGACAATAACTTTTTGAATATATATGAGTCTAAGGAAAGAAAATGATAAAGCTATTGAGGTAGTCCAACCAACAAAGATGAGTAACATGAATAAATATGCGACTTTAGCACTCAAGTATAAAGGTTCCAATTCACATTGCTTATTTACCTAAAAAATTTATTTTCCTACTTTGTCCTTGCAAGACTTATTTCAAGGATAAAGTAGTATTAATATTAAAAAAAAGATATGGTGCAAAAATAACAAGTAAACATATCATTTTCTCAAAAAATAAAAATATAAAAAATCTAGGCATGTGCTCCTTGTTGGTTTGTGTTGAAGTTGCACCCTTTGTTGTTCCCATAGCCAAATAGTATTTTCTTAACAAAGAGTTTGACTCTAACACAATTTCTTGTAGGTGATTATATATGCTTACATTTTCTAACAAAATAGTATGTATATATGCTTTAAATCTATAAAATTCAGCCCCTAGGGTAATACTGTAGCGACAGAGTACCTTCTCAGTATTCTAGATATTTAAGGATTGAGTCTCAGTCTCAGCGAATTAGGATGAATTTTGCTTAATGAGTGGTTGACCTAAAAATATTAGGTTGATGGGTCATCCCGTGAGAGTGTTTTTCGATTTACCCTGGTGGTCAATGGAAAACTTCCGTGTGGCCTTGTTGATTACCCTAAGATTAGTTGCGTAAGTTGGATATCAGGTGCTAACTAAAAAAATCTATAAAATTCATGATTAATTTTAAAAATTGATCTCTTTTTATTTTAATAGTATCTTATAGTACTAAGGAATGCCCATTTTTTATTTACTTTACCTAATTTGATGAGGGGTGCAAAGGAGGCCAAGTGAAACTTAGTTGTATTCAAGTTTATTTATTTACTTATTAAGTTTATTCAAGCTTGTTTATTAAAAATCTTATCAAGTTTGAGCCAAACTCAAGCTTGTTCATGAATATTGTTCAAACTTTTAATGGAGCTCAATTATCAACATTGTTATAATTTTCAAGAACATTGTTCATGATCGGTAATGAACCAAGCTCACTAGTGTTCAAGTTTATTTATTTTATATTTTACAATTGAACAAAATTTAACAGGTTTTATAAAATTGAACACCAAGCTTGGTGATGAATAACTGGTTCATTTACCACTCTATTTTTATGTACTTTTTATATATGATGATGTTTTCTTTTGTGTATGTTCACTATATATATCTACAAGTGATATGTCTAAATGCTAATGTAGATCTCAATAAACATGAGTTAACACTCTCGAGTAGCCTCACCCCAACAATTACCACCCTATGAGGGGTGGCCTCCTAATTGTCATGAACATTATTATCCTCGTGGTTGTGTACTCTTTTGATAATATATATTTATATTATAAATTTAGGGTTATAATTGTAGTTATAAAAGTCTAATGTCAACGATTAAATAAGTCATAATTTAATGTGATTAAATTTATAATTAAGAAATATAATTTAAGGTTTTAATTGTTATGAATATAATAATGTAGATACTATATGTAATTTCTAATTTACTGAGGGGTCAAATTAGAAATAAGTAAACTTAGACATTATGTTTTGTTTCCCATCGATAAAACTCTTTGGATATTAGAAAATCTATAAATTGAATATCATCATTTAAGATTAACTACGAATTATGGATTTTGGTATGCTTCCATAATTCTGATTATTATGTTTATGATTTCTTAAGAATTGGATGGAGTTTAGTATTTTATGTTGGGATTTTGTCAATCCATAATTCCATTAATTTACCCTTTTATCATCATCTTCCAACTTTGATGAGCCATCATCTAGCTAGGTCATGAGCGACTATGGCATACTAATAGGGACATCCGGTATGACCATTGGAGGGAGGGACAAGGTGAATGATAGATCAAATTAAGCAAATAAAAAGAATAACACTTTTGAGTTTTGAGCAATTTCTCTACCAAAAAGGCAAAGTCCCATTGGTATAAGTAGGTAAAAGAAATGGTGTAAGAAATCTCTAGGATCAATTATTCCTCTTGTTATACAACATGTACAATATATAGTTTAAAGTAATTAACTTTGAGTAATGGTAGAATGGATTATTATTTTAAGAGAAATGGCTATGTTTATCCATATAATTTGTGTGGATAAACAGAATAAGTAGATGGTAAATTGTACCAAAGTATTGAATCAATTTTCATAGGATTTCTTCCTTCTAATGACTCTCTACCTGCACCTCCTGCTCACTGGCTCTCACATTCACAGCAAACCCTACACCTTGAGTGTTGACCAAGAACTTGTCTAGCCAGGTAGCTACCTACCGACAAGGACATCCTAGTTTGACCCTACAAGAGAGAAGGCCATGAGAGTCAAAAGGTAAACTAGTAAAGCACAGTGCCCTAAAATGAAGCCATATGGGAAAGAAGCAAAGCTCTGCATGAAAACAAGGCATCCATTAAAGAGACGTCACCTCGCAGGCCCGACCATCTCTGCTGCCGAGCCAAGGCCACGAGAGGACTACACATTGCTCTGTCCCTGTGACAGCGAAGAAAGAGGGGGATAATTGAAAAAAAAAGCCACGAGCTTTGGAACCTTGTGATGAGAGAATGAGTGCATGCTATATATCATCATGGTGCAATCATTCTTTTTTTTTTCTACTTTCTTTCTTACTTTTTCTTTTTTCTCAGGAAAAACTTGAGAGAAGAAAAAGAGAATGAGAGTGAATTTCTTTCTTTAATAAAGAGGGTCTGAAAGCAACAAATGCTGATGTACCATGATTTCTGAAAAGATGTCTTTTATCATCCAGCTGCTGCTCTAAAGAGCCTTTATTTACTCCCTATCCATTTAACTTTACTGCTTTACCCTGCTGCTTCTGCTGCTGCTTTTAATTGCCCTACCTTCTCTCATCTGTCCATTTTTTTTTTCCATCTCTAACAGGCAACAAGTCCACTCAGGATTTTGATAATTCAAATAAGAAGATAAGTGTCTGATATTTGCAAAAGAAAAAAAAACTAGGAAACATGAGATCGCATCTTCATTAGATATGGAAACTGGAGAAACTAAGATTTGTTATAAAGAAAAAGTGAGCATAAAACAGAATGGTTCCAAGTGCATGAGATGCAGAGAATGGTTACATGTTGAGGGAGCACGACCACATGAACAAAGGCCAAAAGAAACTCTGCAGGACCTCCCTTTTGGCAACGTTGATGCCATTCTCCTTAATTAGTGTTTCTCATCAGTAGAAAATTATTCTCCAGTACTAAAGGAGAAGTCAAATGTTCCTAATGTAAATCATTCTCCTTCACTGAAGTAAAGATGGAAGGATGTTGAAGATTCTATGCTTGATCCTATTACACCATATATTATAGGTCACACACACAAACTTTGATGATTTTTTTTTTCTCAACTTAATCTACATCTGGAAGATTTTCAGAAATTTATTTCCAGAATAGTTCCTAAGCTGCACTATCAAAGGATCATTTTTTCAAATTTCTACTTAAATAGATAATTATTAGACGCACCATAACTTGCATTATGTGAACAAAAATGATACCATCTCATATATATGAAGTCGATCTAGTTTTCATTATACTTATTTCTACAGCAATATGAGGCATTTTTTGCTTTGTACAATTCTCATGCTTAGACTCATGACTGTCCTTCGAATTTATTGGGAGAGTACAAAGAAAGGCACATCACATGCTCATCCGTTGATCAGGAGAGGAAGCAAAGCATCTCATGTTATAATTTTTCACTTTTATGAAAGAAAATTAAACACAAAGTCCTGGCAAACAAATCTTTACACTCACTTAGAGCTAGCCATATCTAATATGTAGTAGAGCATATCTGTTGATTAGTTAAATAGCTTTTCCAATATTCCTTCAATCAGACCTCCCTTCCTTCCTTCTTCTACCTTTTCCTTTCATTCTTTGTTTGCCTCAATTGTCTTCTTGTCTCTTTCACTTTTGAAAATCTTTTAATTCATTTATTTGCCAGTGGATCCTTCTTGTGTATTGTAAGTCACTGTGGCCTACCCAACGTGAACTCGAGATTGAGTTTGCTTGGACTCAACTCTGAAAACATGTTTGCTTGCATGTCCTCCTGCAAGAAAACATATGGAAGAAGTAAATTAGCTGCAATATTTTCTGCCTCAACCGATTTCAAGTTGTTTCTGTACCTCAACTGATTCAGCAGCATTCCTTGTGGCGAGTTCACCAGTGAAGCAGACTTCCCTGATGCAGTAAAAATCAACCCACCCCCACTTAATTAATTGAGTATTTATTGTATTAATTAAGCTTTGCAGTAGACTATTGTCGAAAATACGATCTTCCAACAGTTAAAAACAAAGGAGTATTTAATAATAATATAAACAGCAGCTCTTTGATTTGTCTCTTCTGCGCAGATTTCTCAGATGAGGCATTGTCTTGGAGTAAGAGATAAAATTTTGGTCTCTGTGTTGTCCTTTTTGGAATGCAGAAATCGGATCATATCAAATCATCATTACCACTATGATGAAGGTACAGCTAGAATTTGTATAAATAGACTGCAATTTTTCTGAGCATTTGTGAGGTGATCAACACAAGTAGAAAGTCAAAAAGGAGTCAGGGAGGCTTTCATGCAAAGGGCATGAAAGATATTGGTACTAGCTAGAAAGAGGAAATGGGAAACTTGCAGCCATCTCACACACTGTGACCACTTCAATGATAAGGCAGTTCATATGCTAAAGTCTTGAGATCTCTTTCAGCCATCTAAATTGCAGTCATATCGACTAGCTAGCTAGCTAGCTACAAAGGAATGCATGAATTAAGTAAGCTGACCTTGTGTGATATGATCCCAATGCACGCAGGTTTGGGCTCTCAGGGGAGTTGTCATCAGAGACCTCCCTGGCTAACCCGTTCTCAAACCCATCAAGTTGACCTAAAACGATAGGGGAAACAAAAAATATAGCAAGAGATATGAATTTGTAGTTTCAGGGACGAGAATGAATGAATTACCTGAAGAGAGTGCTGCCCTGTGGTCGGTATTTTTCACAGTCCGATACATCTGCAGTACGTATACAAAAGATATGTGTTAGAATTAAGGAAGAGCTAGGAGTAGAAGAGTGAGGTAACTTCTTGAAATCTTGGGTGGAGAGCTAGCAAGAACAAATTATATCAGATTTGTATGTCTTCCCCGACCCCTTGTGATTACGTTACCTGCAAGTGAGATTTGACATGGGACAAGGTGAGATCTTTGACATCCATGAGCTCGAGAACCGACTTGGGTGTGGCTCCTGATCAAGCAAAGTAATAGAAGGAGATTAAGAGATGATGTGCTAGCTAGCTTCTACTCACATACATGTCCGTCAAGAACGACTAGATCGATATCTGTATATACGATTGATTACTTTCATGGCCTCCCAGAAGCTCCACGGCATGGACGAAGCGGGTGTGGAGCGTGGCGGTCCAGCGCATTCTCGGCGCCCTCATCCCCCGTTTTCCGAGGAAGAATCTCGACGGCAAGTAGCATCTCGACGACGGCGACGACCTCGGCAGCAGCCCCAAGTGGGTCGGAGCAAAGAGAGAAGAAGCGTTGGAGGTGGAAGAGGAGTCGCACAGATCATGCAGCGAGCGGTTGTAGACCGGTATTCCCTTTATGGGCTTCAGCAAGCTGATGCCGTGGAGTCCTGGCTCCGATGGAACCTGGTGGTGGCACTGGCGGCGATGCTGCTGCTGCGGGCCTGCCAAGGAGAGATCAAAAGCAGCCGGCTCGCTGGAGTAGGAGCTCTTGATGTTTCTGTCCACCGCCGGGTTCCTCCAGAAGCCTATCTCAATGCTCTCCTCGCCTGGGCCTGGCTTCGGCCTCCATGTCGATGGTGTAGAGCCGCTTGGCGGGCTGATTTGCAGCGACAGCTCCGGCTGCGCCGAGAACAGCTCCATGGATTTCTTCTGAAGAAAACTCTAGATCTTTCCTCGACTCTTACTCTTCCTCTTCTTCCTACTTTCTATTATAGTAGTCGTCCCTGCTAGAGCTGTGTGTGGAATACTCTGATGGTTTGGTAAGATATACGTGGAGGAATTTGTGTATTGAATGGTGTTACAGTGTCAAAGATTATGTATGATCTATGCATACTGCACATGTGGTGGTACATCACTATAAACCCTCTTCCTCTTTTTCTTTGGGTTACTGTGCATGCCCATAAAGATAACATATATCTCTGGGGCAAAGTGGACTAGTGTTTTTTTTCATAAGAACTGCACCTTTCAAAAAGCTAAGTGTAACTTGAGAAGGGAAGTCTTTGAATTAGTTGTCAAGTGTCAAATTAATTACTATGAGAGTGATTGATTGATTATGAAATGGAAACGAACATAATTGCATTTGGTGTTTTATGGTTGTTCCTGTTTGGTATCGTTGTCAGGTGAGTGCTATGGCAAAGGGATCATAAATTTCCTAGCAACACTCAGCAAGAGGTTAGAATGAGCACTGAGATTGGACTCGGGGTGTTCATTCCGACGCTCAAGTTAGCAAGGACTGGGGAAAAGAAAAGTTAGATGGCTATCTGCGTCCACTTGCGCTCGTAACAGCGGACAACTTTATATAGGGATGCAGTTGTGCTCTTACAATACCTATGTGTTTGCCCACATCTCTTCTGAGAGAAACGACTACATTGCAAACGTTTTCTAGGAGAAACGACTATATTATACCCACATTCTCCGAGACAAACGGTATAGCAAGCCGCATAGGATGTAGGTCCTATCGAGAGTGATCGAGCTGAAAGAGTTTGGTGAACCTAGTTGAAGAGGTTTGTTAACCGAATATCAGGGTCAGATGACCAATCAGAAGGAGTCGGATGGCTGAATAGGAGAAGGACCATTTTAACATCCATCCTTGACTTTTGACCAAGACCTCTGATCCAACGTAATATATGGGTTCCCATATTCACCATATCAATGGTCATCAAAAGTCTCGAGAGAAATGAGCTAACAAGAGAAAATTCACATACATGCCTTTCGTTTGAATGACGAAATTTGGCATGGAAGAGATTATGTTGTTGGAATGTATTTCTCTATTTGTGAGTTTACATGTTAAGATTGTAACATATGGTATTGTCATTAAAAATTAAGCACAATGGGCCTATGGTATATAAAGAAATGGAGCCCCTATAGGATAGGGTGTCTGGAATTATTTTTCCCTCCCATATGGAAGAAAATAACGGATGGCATCTCCTTGCTCCTTTGGAAGATCAACTGTTCCTTCTTGATCTTCAAATTGATGTAGCAACAATCCAAATGAAGATAAAAGGAATGAATTTATCTGGTAGAACTCTCATAAAATTCTTCAATTTCTTCTAGAAGTATATAATTATTCATCTGTTTCTCACATCAATTATGTGAATAGCTGAGACATTGAGGAAAATTCAAAAAAGATATTTCAGCAATTGATATGATTCTATCTCTTCGTTCCATTTGAAAAAAAGGAAGAATCTTAAAGAATCAAATTTTCTTTTAATTGTTAAATCTCTATTTGATCGATATGGGATATTCTGAATCCTCATTTAATTTCTAACGAAATCGAAATAATCTATGAATTGATTAGAGACCTTAAATTCAAGTTAGATTTATAGTCGTTCTCCATTTAAATTGCTACACTTTAATGATATAGGATGGTGTCATCAACCGTTTCCAGATTTCATGATGTTCATGTGAAAAGAACACTAGATAGTACTTCTATCATATATGAGTTAGAGGTGAGGTCTGCAGGTGAAAAAATAGGAGTCCAATTCAATTAAAAGGAGGACAAAAATTAATCCTTCATCTTCACTAATAATTAAGATTTAGAATGTTTAATTTTAAAACTTTGAGATTTTTGGTCTAGTAGTGGTTGTAGTTTACACAAAAATATTAAAATGATAAGTTTTGAATGCTTTTAGTTGAACGATTAATAAGCCTATATTTATATTTATAAATACATTTTAAGTACAAGATTCTGAAAATTTGCTTTGATTTTAAGTGTATCTAATCTAGAGCTCTCCATTTTGAGATGACCTTGAACAGGCTCACATCCCTACTTCCTTAATAGGAATTCTCTATTAAAAGGTTGGAGAAGCAAGCCCCTTCCATTATTGTTAATAATGGCAATGAAAACAAAATAAATGCACATGCTTACAAGTTGTTGTAACGGTATATTTTTCGTAAAACTATCAAGTATAGAGATACGGCGGAAAGTAAGAAAAAAGAATAATGACATAAAGATTTTTTTACTTGATTCAAAGTTTGTGGTAACTCCTATTCTAAGACCCCCACATAAGAGTGCTTTCATTGGACAATTCACTAATAAATCCGAATATTAAACTGTTTGGGCTTTTGCTCAGCATCCGAGACTTCAAGACTTTCCGCTGGACGTCCGAACCCGACCCGTCTAGTCTTCCGCTTAGTGTTCACAACCTCCAAAACTTTCACCTAGTGTCCTCGATCCTAGGATTTTTGTCCGACGTCCTTGACCAGCCAAGACTTCGCCTAGTCCCACAGACCAACACTTCCTTGTCTAGCCGCAACTAGGACTTTCCACCTGTTTAGTGTCCACTAGAACTTCTTTGTCTAGCCTCAACTAAGGCTTTCACCTTGCCTAATATCACTTAGAACTTTCCAGCACACTTAATTAGATTTGTTAGAATAACAACAAACTTTAACTTTAAACTTTTTGCTATTATCAAAACTTAAGTTCGATCATCTGGTACTTCCTGCACTAACCGTAATGTGGTTTGGAGACATCCCTTCTACCACATGACTTAAGATATGTTCGGTGCATCATCTCTAAATAATCCACCTTTTAAATGAAACAATGGGGTAAACCCCTACAAAGATAAATAATACATCATAACAACTTAACAAAATGAACTTCAAAGCATTGATGTAACAAATAAGCTAAGTAGCATTGTTATTTGGAATCCTTGATCTAGAATTGATATTATATTATGAAACTCTTGAGTAGAAGCCCACTTTACAATTGCACCATGAACCTTCTAATTAACTAATGATTATAATTTACAATGCAAGTTAAACCAAGCTTCTAGATATCCTTAGAAGTAAGAAAACCACTTGACAAGTGTAACACTCACTCTCCCTCTAAATACAATGAAAAAAAACTAAGGAGAGAAAAGATTAGCAAGAGCAAGACAAAGATATATGAAACATTTAAGCTTGTAGAACTCTTGGGGAGAATATTCTAAACGCTCTGTCAGAGCTTAATTATATACCTTTGATTTCAATATTCAATATGAAAAGTTAATTTTCATACCTTCAGTTGACTAATTAAACTAAAACTTCAATTGATTAATCTACATAACTCAAACGCTAAAATGCCAACATACGTTGTTGAGTCAATTGACCTAAATATTCAATTAGCTGAATAATAATGTTTAGTCAAGTTACTAAGGTCATCCAATCGAATGACCTCAAACAAAAATATTTTATTCATCAAAACTCATATTCCAATTGATTGAAATAACTAATTCAGTCGAAAAAGTGCCACAAGACCATCAAATTCCAAGTGAAAACATATTTCCATTCTTCATATTCTAATATGAGAAGGCAGTGTCAATATAGAATGGAGAATGCGGACTAGTACTCCATCACTGGTCTCTTAATGTCGAACAAAATATCTATTGGCATAAACCAGTATTCAAATTTTAGTCACCTAAAAATGCTAAGTCCTACTAATGTACCTGAAACAAAGGGTGACCAAACAGAAAGCTCATTTTGGACAACCAACACACAACTTTGATTCATTCAAAGGGTTCCTCATTGTTGGAACCTTCTATCTCACTAAAGCCACAATTCTTGCATGGTTTTTTTATCCACCACATGGTCAATTGATAATCATATTTATTAGCCACCACGGACTCAGCTAAAGTGGTAAGTGGTTAGTCGTTTGCCATTGCCACTTGATAACCATATTTATTACCATAGAAACCACACACACATACATCAGCTTCATTGTTCTGGATGCCTTGATAGAATTTGTGTACCTAACATACTATGCTGTATCCACTTAAACAACTAATTAACTCTATTGATTGCATAACAAATAATAATATATCTTTTTTGTAAAGCTGAAACACTGCCACCACTCTTGCTCCTGCTACAATTATGAATTGAGCAACAGGGAAGAGTGTACGTGGTGATGAATCCAACAGGAAAAAAGATAGCTAGCACGTTTGATATATGCATTGTTGCAAGTAGAAATCAGTAATTAATAATGCTTTTGAGTATTATGTGTGTTGTGGAATGCACACATCCACAAGCCTTGAACTTAAGGACTAATAGGAAAACGCCTCTGCTGGTATAGCGAGTTGGTACTCAAATAGTGTTTGTCATCAAAGAAGCATGCCTCAATTGCCGTTGTGTATAAATATTATTTCAGATTATCTCATCTCCTAATTAAGAAGGCCATTCGGCTAAGACTGTAATGTATAGGGTCATTCTAAGAGGTCCCTAAAGTAATCGCTTCACTTTTTGATGCAATAGTTATTCTAAAGTAGCACATCATTATGTCAAACTTGACCTCCATAACGCTACAAACATCATGAGATGTAGAAATACATGGAGTCTACGAATGTCATCATGTACATAATGTTGCCACAACAATCTTGTGCTTTTCTCCTACTCTTGCTCCTCAATTGGATGCCCTATCATTGTCAAACCATAGCATTTTATCATGGTTGTCTTCCCGACCCAATGCTCAACCCTTTTTGTTAATTTTTTTTTGTTTCCTTTGTAAACTAGTTATATATTTTTTATTCTAATTTGCACAAATGATAAACATTTTCTAGCCTTTGGAGAAATCCAAGATGAAGAAATTCTCTTAGAAAAAAAATAAAGTATAACACCACTATAATTTAAATATTTTATAAATAATCATTATTGGAGGTTAATTTTTTGTGTGTATAAGTTGTATTTTAAATTTATCCGATAGACAAATTAAGGAAGAAGATTATCTACTTTCAGTATTAACCATATAAAATAATTTAAAAAATTCTAAATCACTTTAAATCAAATCATTATACTCTTGAAAGACACTTTAATAGATTCATGTCCTTAGCTCTGAATTTGTGTGAATTTTACTGATAGCTCATTCCATTTTCGAACCAACATCAGCAAAAGGCATATTATATCTTTATTGAATTCTAGTACACATTGTGATACAAGTTCGCATTTTTGCAAACTAGCAGCATCGTTGCACATTCTTTTACAGAGCCAATAATGGACGAGCCAAAGATAACTAAATTCATACTCGAACAATTGCAAATACCGAATAGTTCTCGTGATGATTTTGTATGTACCACAGTAGCAAGCTTTCGCTTTCACATTGACACCCAAGAGAATGCTTGACACAGGCAGAAGAAACATGCAGTAGATTGGCCACATCGAACCTTTCTAGCCACGCCAATTCTTCTTCTTCTTCGTATCAAAGGTAGCTCCATCGTTGAGCAGGTCATGTGCATCAGTTTCCGTTCCAAGCTTCGAGACAGCAAGTGCTTGCAATTAGATGTTGGATATAAGTGATGTGAATGGAGGAGAGGTGGAAGAGGAAAGATGCTCCATTATGAATAAGACTTAAATTTTACATTGAGAGTTTCATGGCATGTTAGTAGGTTTATATTGATTTACATAACAAATGCATGGAAGAGACTCTCCCTCAAGCATGGGTGCGCAGGAGGGATGCAAATCTAGAGTTCAGATTGCACTGAATCATGTTGACTCATGTGCAGACATGACCTGTGCGCGTCGAATGCTCCCAAGTGGAACAACTAATATTTATCCTCTCCACCTGCGTTCCCTCTTCCTCTGTCGTGCATCTTTTGCTCGGCGGAGTGCCCGTGATAACAGTCGGGTACCACTCAGTTCATCGTGACCACCAGTGCTTGGTGGAATCACGGTTAACCGTTGTATCATGAGAAACAGAAAACCCTCAAAGCACAGCCGGAGGTGGGCGAATCTGTTTCATGGAAACTGCGACCCTCGCAGGCCTCGATTTATTTGTCCAATCTAATTCTTAGCCCGCTTGGCTTGTTCTGTCGCTCGGGCGGCAATGTTCGTGAAGTACTCTTCACGATCTGCCCTGTCGGACACTCACCCGTTCAACCATTCGCTCACTCGGCCAGCCAATTGCTCCGTCAGCTCGTTCGGCCTCTACGTCCGCACGCTCGGTCGGTCTCCTCGTCTCGCCTGATCGATCTTCGTCCGCCCGGTCAGCCTATCTGCTTGGCCTCTTTGTTCGGCCAGCACCAACTCACTCAGCCTGTCTGTTCGCCTGACCGGCCTCTCGCCCGGTCGGCTCTCTATCTGGTCGAACTTGCTCGGCCTTACTGCCCGATCAGCCTCTCTACTGTGCGACTGGAACGTGGGGTTGGTCGCTCATCCGCACGGTCTAACTGCTTGCTCGACCTGTCTACCCGGTCGGCCAATCCACTGCTTGCCCGCTAGGCCCATCAGTTCGCTCGGATTCTGCTGTTCGGACTCGGAGCTCGGACCTCACTCAGGAATTAACATAAACTAACCTTTACTAATAGTCTGAGATTATCAACTCAGGTCATCTTAACAAATAAGTAAATTTAATTTGAATATTTAAATTCAACTAGTTTCTAAATATCTCCGACAGATTACTTGACAGATTATTTGTCTAACAGTAGAAGGTTGTTAGCCACTCAGTCATGCATGCCTGAGCTTGCATAGCATCACGTAGGGCCAGCTGTGGCTGCTCGTTCATCAAGTTTGTCGGACGGTCGCAGAAGGATAAGAATACAGTATGGATTCTTCTTTCATCCACCAATGGTTTTTTCAAGGCTTCTTTTAGCAGTCCATTGGTGATTGTCATGTAAGGTTTATTGTTTTTCTTTTATCCTTTGACTGTCAAAGACTTAGAAGTGCTAATAGATTTGTGAACCAACCAAAAACCTCCAACTATTCAAGGTTGTAACTTGTGAGGAAGCAAATAGATTTGTGAATAACATTATCTAATTAGGCCTTCACAGCGTCTACTCTTTCATTCAATTACCAAAAAAGAAGATATCATTAAGATAACAATATTTTACACTTGATATGACAAAGAGGTTAATCGCAGGGTCATAGGAAGCACAATATTGGAGGGCATCCTTTAACAGAAAGGAGAAGAAATTGATTCAAGATGCAGCTTGAGGAAACAAATATATGTAAGTTGATATTGAAACATACCTTGGAATACTATTTGATAGCATTCTTGAAATCCTTATCTCTGAATGCAATGTCACCAAATTTCTTCGTGTTCAGCATCTGTTGCCCTTGTTGTGTCCATTCTTGAAAGGAAAGCTGCACAAACAGACAGGGCCGGCCTTGACTTTTCGGGACCCACGGGCAAAAAGAGAAAAAGGATCCTATAAAAAAAAAAAATATAATAACGTACCATTTGAATATAGTTTAATAGAAAAATTTTAAAATTAATATATTTCATTTAAAATATGATAAATTCCATATAAAATATATTTCTCAAGATTCTTTGAAAATACAACAACGTATAAAATATATTTCCTAAGTTTCTCCAAAAATGTAATACCTACAAATAAAAAAAAAGTATAAAACAATCATTGAAAAAATCTATATCTTCTAGCATTTTGAGAAGTAAAATCATCAATAAGGTTTTCAAAATTAAATTTTTCTAACACCTCATTTTCGATACATAAAATTGTCAATCTATTTATATTCAAATCATTATCATCATCTTCTCTCAATTCTTCCTACTCATTCATTACATGATTATGATCATTATTTTCTCTCAATTCTTCTCGCCCATTGGTTGCATTATCATTTAGTTCTTTTTGATTACTCGATTGCTGCTCATTTGTTGTATGATCATTTAGTTTTTCTTGACTTTATTCTTGTAATTCATCAATTGAATCTTCAATTGAAGAGCTAGCTTTAAAAAACTTTCAAAAAATATCTTTGTGAGTTTTAATAATCTATTTCACTTTTTCTTTTGTTTCTTTTCTGACTCCAAGATTGATATTTCTTTGAAAATGTGCTTATATTATAAATTTCAAGTGCAAAAAAAACACAAGATCAGCAACAAAACTAACAATGAAACAAACTCAAACAGTGAAAATAATAGTTGGAGAACAATAAAGTCTGGTTTATGTTTGAAGCAATTGATCTAATCTATTGTATGATAATTAAAATTGAGATGATTTATTTTAACTTCTTTAAATCAGTAAGAAAAATCATAAAATTTTGGCTCCAATACAATATAAAAATCAATATTGAATATGATAATAAGAAAAAATATAGATAAGTAGGTAACTTACGTTGTAAGTTTATATATTGATGAATGATGATATTGACGAAACTAAAATTTTAATTGGAGATTAAACTTTTCTGATTTAATTAAAAGAGATTCAAAGGAGAAAAAAGGATGAAATTAGTGTTTAGGATTCATACTTTACTTTTCAGAGTCTTCTGTAAATAAATTAATTAATGACAAAAGAGTTGTATAAATAATAAAATATTAAAAAGAGAAAAACATGATTGTTTATCTTCATTCTTTTTTTCTTTCTTTTATTTTTTAGATTTTTTCTTAAATTTTAATAGAAAATATTTTTTTTTTTGACCTTTATTAAAACAATTCAACAATATATATTTGGACCTTTATTAAAATAATCCAATAATTTTTTTAGGTTTTATTAAAACAATCTAATTATATATAATATATGCATGTCAAATTTGGGCCCCCTAAAATCCGGGGCTCTTGGCCGTCGCCTCCGGTGACATGCCTCAGGATCGCCCTGCAAACATATGTAATGTAAGATTTTGCAAGGCTCCATTGCTCATGAAACCAAATTCCCCAACTATACTACAAAAATAAAGGCAGGAAAAATAATTCTGCAAATCAGCACTATTTCAATTAAAAAATACTTTCATACAGAAATCTTAAAATTATTATCCTGTCTACACAGAGTTGAAAAGTTTTGGTAGCACTATTTTCATTAAAAAAACACTTCTATACTAATAATGTTTAATAACATGTTTAGGCAAAGATTTTAGTATTAGATCAGAATGATACAATTTTGATACTATATCGTGTCATGCTAATACGGTTTCGATACTTTATATATATATACTAGTCATCACACACACAAGTTACATGTGTAATATAATGCATGAATTCACGTAAATTGGTGCCCCAACCCCTAGACCCATAAATCAGACTTGGTAAGGGTGTGTCAAGCTCATGCAGTAGTACAACACAAGGGCGATACTCGAGAACCCTATCAGTAAGCTACTATAATAGACACACCCTTATAAAAAAAATAATTTAATTTTTGTATTCGATATTAAACTGATAAGAACAGATACTACCCTTGCTTTTAGCCAAAAGACCAAGAAATATATGTCTTCTAATGTTGTCGACCGAAAGTATTTATAAAAGTTTCTTTGTTTACGGTGTTAATAATCCTAAAATGTGAGACTAAAGAGAATCGGGGCAGTGCATATTTTTTATATAAAAATAACTAGAGAAAATTACTAATAAGTCTTAAAAAAAATTTCAGTGTGAAAGAAAAAAAATATTAAAGTAATTTAATTTTAGACTTCACCAAAATTTGTTATTAAAAAATCTGGATTCTTAATTAAATAGTAAGATAAAATATATATAATTTAAAAATAAATTATATATTAATTTAATTTTATAGAATTCACATTCTACCTTTCTCAAAACTTCTGAAATAAAGGACAAGTAATCTAAAGTATTTTCTTTGTGTAAGGATCAAACACTTGTATTAATAAAAATATATATTTCATATACTTAGAAGAAAGTTGTTAAGTATATTAGTATTCATGGTTCTAAATCTTTTAAATTGATTCAAAATAATATATATA
>JBBMJZ010379130.1:0-16641 GCA_037833815.1 Zingiber zerumbet
ACGTGGAATCAAATTATCAGTATATTATAGTGATTATTGAGTAAAAAATGAAGGATAGACTTGATACATATTGCATACCACTGTTTTTTTGTTGATTCCCTATTTTTACTATAAAGATAATTCTATTGCTCTTTATAAGGAGGCCACGATGCAGATTTTTGAATATATGAAAATTTTGCATGTTGATGAGTTTGATCTACAAGATACAATTATTAACAAGGAATATGCAAAATACAGAGACAAGACTAAGATATTTGGGAAAACATTGGCAGTAAAAATATGTGAAAAAAATAATAATACATTTGATCTATGTGTATGTTGGTGTACCTATGGTGCTCACACACCCAACTTGCTTAGAGTGACTTTGAAGATACTTTCATTAACTATAAATTCATCTGGGTGTGAAAGAAATAGAAGTGCATTTGAAGGAGTAAACTTAAACTTTAAGTCTTTAATTAAAGTAAAATATTAATTTTTAAATTTATATTCATGTTACTAACTGCAATATTTACAAAGAAAAGAAATAAGTTAGATGTCAACAGGTTGAACAAGCTAGTATTTGTCCAATTTAATACTAGATTATTGAACAAACAAAAATGAGAGAAAGGAATGTCGATGCCCTTACAAAAGATGCTTCAAATGCACAATGTTGGATTGTTGATGATGGGGAAGATGATTAAGTTGAATCAGGTTCTGTGATCACTTGGCAAATGGTTGATGAAGCAACTGGAGTAGATGAAAATCTACAACCTGCAGAAGCTCTCGAGTGAGAGAACTTCATAAGGATGATTTTGCATTCGAAGAAGAAGAGGAGGATCACAATGATGATATTGAATTTGTGTCCAATGAATAACAAGTTGTTGAAAATTATGGAGAAGAAGAAGTAGAATAAATTTGTGATATTTTATTAGTTGTGTAATTTTGAACTCATTTAAATTTGATGTTATTGTATTGGAGTTATAGAATATGATCTATTATGTAATTTATGTTGATACCATGGAATCCGTCTAGTGGTGCCTAATCCTTGCCTAGACGCTGGTCTGGCGCCTGACTTAACCTTGTTTCAAATGGTGGTTCATACAAGTTTTGTGTCATTTTTCTTTTGGTGAGTTAACGAGCTCTAATCCATTCGAGAGTTTTGCTTAAAATTTTAGTTTCTTTGACATGTCTTGATTTTTCCATTGGCTGATTTTCACCCCACAAACTGCCTCTTTCTAGATTGTTGCTAGCACCAACATTGCCACCGAAAGGCAATGGCATTATTGCAGCCACATCAACAGTGTCTATGTCAAACGAGGCTTCCTCATTTGCCACAATCCATGCATCACATTGCGTTCATCCTATCCACTCGTAGCTTGGGCAGAAATCCCCTTCTCTATCAAGGACATTGGAATCCCTTCCTCAACCAAAGTTGCTTTAACTTACCACTTCGGAACACTAGGTTCAGCTTCTCCTATGGCTGGGACAAACTGTTGGAAATCAGATTTCTATTCTTGTTTGGTTGCACTCGTCTGAAGCCTATGCACTCACCGTGAACCCTCCTCACACAGTCGACTTTGTATTGCTATGCTGGCTACCTCTTTTTGGTATTACTACATAACAGTTGTGACATAGATGAAGACTCCACCCTACACCTCTTTGATTAATTGATTTCCACCGCTGGAAGTCCTTGTTTTTCCTAATTCGTGTGAGAGTCACCTTGCTTCTTGGATTTTCCTAATCTAGACCGTCGGTGTAAGTTGGACACCTGGTATAAAAAAAAAGAAGGAAGAAGACTGCACTTGATAAACTAAGACTTAGAATCAAAACCAAGGGATCTGTGGCTCAGATCCAATTTGATTATGTTCTGCAAAAGAATAGAGTTATTGTAGCTACAATAACTAAAAAATATAAGCCTGATAATATGAGATTAGCAAAACCAAGGGATTTGCTCCAAAATTAACTACCTAGCGATTTGATGCAATACAACAATGGACACAAATTACAAGGGAGAAAAAACGACATAAAAATCACACTAGTTTTTCAAGACTTGAACCTAGTGACAACTTGAACGTCAAATTAGGTTTTACATAATCTTGATGACATTATTACCTCTATTTTTATGAATTACTTATTTAGTTGATAATTTATTTTTTTGCATTTAATTAATACTTCTCATAAAATTTTACATATTGCCATAAGTCCTTTAGAAATACAAAAAAGCCTCTAATATTATATTTTTCCTACTTTAATCATCTCTTATCATTAAAACAATCATATAAGTTATTTAGTTTAGTTATCATCTATCATTCTAGAAGGTATAAATTATTATATGTTTCTTTTATTGTAACATAGTGTACCATGTGTTTATCTTATAAGCATTATTATTTGTAGATCAACATGTTAAGAGACACCACCACCACTGTATTAAGAGAATTGAGAGATATGAGCTAGTTATAAAGATCTAAAATCAAGAAGCTGAGCTTTTATTCATAACAACACTGCAACAAGCCATTTAAATAATTTTGAGGAACATACCCTTCATATACATATAGCTTCATCGATTAAAGATAGTGACATTATTCTATTTCTAAAGAAAAATTAAGCTATTTTCTTAAAATTATAATCAATATAGGTCTAAATATATTATGGAAGAACCAACTACAAATAACTAGTCAAATAACTAAAATTATTCATTATTGAATGTATAATTTGATTGTTAGAACCAACTATATTATTCACAATCAACTTAAAAGTGCTCCACAATCCATAATCTAGTTAATCAAGTCTATTAGTCAATTTTGACTCAAATAGAAATATTTTGTTTCTAAAATTCTATAATCTAATCAATTAGAATCATCCTACTCAATTGGCACTAGCCGCCTATACAAGTTGGGCAACCCTCTAACTTTACACTCTATAAATTGTCTTAAGCTTTGGGATTTGAACAATTGATTCCGACTTAGAAGCAATTGTAAGTTGAACTAATATTTAATTGATTTGAACAATTGATTCCGACTTAGAAGCAATTGTAAGTTGAACTAATATTTAATTGTCACTGGTTGAATCTTCAATCCTTACAAAAGAAATTGTAAGTTGTTGGGGATACTTCAAAACGAAAGTCTACAAAGGGACCACACTCTAAGGGACTCTACAACATCATGTACTTATAACGTTTGAAAAGTAAATGAGCTCTAGTTAATTTTAATTTGAGTCTATCATACATTAACACACAATGTACCCAAATTACAAAGTAACAATCTAATATAAGGTTCAATGATCTTTAGATTGATGATAAGTCTTTATGCTCGATATACTCATAAATCGTCTGATAGATTTACACATTTTCCTTACATAAGTCATAGAACACCTTACATCTATGAAAATACCTAAATTCACCTCACTTACAAACTTATGGTCAAACTCATAAATCACAATTTGTAAGTTAAATGTGTTCATAAAAAAAATCAAAATATTGTAATTATCTCTAATAATAAGGGAGGAGCCAATAATCTTTTGTTTTTTTTAATGTTTTCCAACCGCATTAGGCTATAATCAAGCTAGCTATAATTATGATAAGCAGGGGAATAAGAGGATATATAAAACTTGTTTTTACTCGAAGAGGTCAAATCTACCCCTCAATGTGATATCTCCCCTAAATCCAAGCTACTAGTTCTCTGGTTTACTTGATTAGATACCTTTCTCTTAAGTCCTCTTGATCCTAAGTATTTACAAATGAAGCCACACTGTTGAGTTGAACTACCTATTAAAGTGGAGCTTTGCCTTTATGACAAACTATAAATAGATACTTCCCTTGTGTATAGAGGTATTCCGAGTATACATCACCAATCGAACTACTTGCTCGTCAACATGATACAAAGATATAAAAACCATAATGCCAGCTACCCACTTGTTAATTTGTATCAATAATAACATAATATGATAAGCAAACTATGCCAACTTGTTAACAACATATCAAACAATACTATTAGTTCCTCGAGGAAATGAGGGGGAGATCGTTAGTACATCAAGTGGTGTGGATAATAGTTTTGATGTTTGGTCAAATAAGTATAAGTTAGGCCTTGTTTTGGTTTTTGATATATGTGTCATAAGTGTGTAGAGACTTAGGTGAACACACAGAAATACCCAATGACTTAGGGTCTAGTGTGTATGGTGAAGGGTGGTTTGGGACACTTGAGGGACCGAAAGGACAAGGATTATTGAAGACAACTAGACTTGGAGCAAAAGATGCAAGCATGAGAGAATGATGGCATGGGAAGGGAGTCGATGGGCTTAATGTATCCAAGGGACGAGGGTTTGATGGAAGAGTACTTTGGTGGAGCGAGAAGGATGCAGAGGGAGTGAGCCTGAAGGCTCGATGCATCCTAGAGATGAGAAGTTTAGAGGAAGAATGCTTAAGGTAAGTTATGGTGAGCCAAGTTGAGTGACTTATATTCAAGATGAAAATAGACTCAAAACTCGATGGTAGTTGACTTGAGTCGGAGTTTCGGGCGACTAAAATGGATTTGGTTGACCTATGCATGCGATAGATGTCTATCTTTGAATAGGTTTGAAGTTGAACTATTCGAGAGTTCCGAACGATCAAAACGGAATACGGGTGACTGAAATACACGTGGAGCATAGAACCGGACGAGATGGTCAAGGATTCAGTTTGATTGGGAATTCAGGCCATTGGAAGTTGCCATGTCAGCGACAACGGATAAAAGAAGACTTGTTCGTGGATGAAGCTGATAGCTGACTCAGCAATCACGAGGCTTCTAGGCGACTGGAACATCGACACGTTAACAAGTTGATTAGATCAAGGCAGAGCCTATAAATAAAGACTAGGATCTTGAAAGCAAATACACCACACTCAAATATATTTGTTTTTCTCTCCTTTAAAACCTCGATTGTCTTATTCTTTACATTGTATACTTGCTAAGTTATTAAGAAGTTTCTGCATCTCCAATTTTTTACTTAAGAGAAGAAAGATAGTGGACTGTGTGCATAGGCCTTAGATGTAACAACTTGGGATTGTGAACTAAGTAAATTTCTGAGTCTTTTGGTATGATTGTTTACATGTGTTCATTTTATTTATACTAATGTGTGTCCTTGCTAAGATCATAGCGAGGGAAAATTAGACGATGTATTTCCAAGTTCGCTATTCACCCTCTAGAGAGATCCCAACTTCTGCATCGCATTAACAAATACAACATTGAACGCATTAACAAATGCAACATTGTGATCATGATACAAAAACCTAAATAAGGAATGCGAATGCAAAGATATAAAAAAATGAAACATTTGAGAAGAGATTTTTTTAACTTAAATCTCCAATAAAGAGCTTTCTCCTTTTGGCAAAGATCATGTATTATAATATTATATCATAAAATGATCCAAGTACTATTCACATATCAAAACTAATAATGAATACTTGTAATCTTTTAACCTTAATCATGAAATATAACATCCATAGATTAGAAGATAGAAAAAGTAAACCACATCCATGATTAACATCCATTAGCAATACCATTGATTTGAATCACAAATATAATAAATGTCCAAATAACATACATATGCAAAAAAGAAAGTGCATCAAGAGTCAATAAGAGATACATTATTTCATATGCACCAATAGTAATCTAAATATATAAAAGACTCTAAGAGTGTCCTACAACTACCGTTCCTAAACACCCCTAAAAATATAGAATACTATTGACTAAGGTGCTATCTACCTAGGATCTAACTTTGGAGTATATCTATCATACTCTATTGCTTAAGCTCCTAGAAGGCTGCAAAGTTTTCGCTTACCACTGTATGAATGTTGTGGTTCTAGTAGTGGTCAACAAACTCCTTGCTATGTGATAAAATCCAGGTGATGGCCAAAAAACATTGCTACTAGTTGCGCTTGTTTGCTTTATCATTCTTGTGGAGGTGGTGGTAGTGAAACCTAGATTCTTCTCTTTTGGTTTGTTATAGAGCATCCTCTATTAAAGCATTTGGTTATCTAGTTTATGCCCGGGCTTCCGTCAAATTATGCTCTTATGCACCTCCATCCATACTAAGGAAATTTGACAGGGTCCAATTTAATCATATTATTTAGATAATTTCTCAATAGAGATCTTGGTGACATTTGAAGCCTAGGGTGACGTTCGCATAGGACAAATGGATAGAGCTTGACGATGATTTTCTATAGTGTAAGATGAAGCTAAGACATGCAATGACTTATGATGAAGTGCATATATTATAGAGAGATAAGGTGTTATGATCTCAGTTAGACCTTTTGAGACTATAGGTAGAATGCAACCTACAATAACTTTATACTAAATCGTGTTTGGAGCAAATATGTTGCTAGTTGAAAACATGGTAAGACGAGGACGATCTTCATTAAAGAAAAATTTATATATTACATCAAGAATTACAGTGGATGGTGGGTGAAAAGGTCATGGGTTCAAACATGGAAACAACCTCTTGCAAAAAGTAGGGTAAGACTACGTACAATGGATCCTTCCCTGGGACCCCGCGTTCACTTATTTCACAAGAAGAAAAAGAAGAAAACAGAGGTTCTGTTGAATTTCAAGTATTAAGTTTCACAAATAAGATACGAAGACTTACTTCACATTTGGAATTGCACAAAAAAGATTTTTTATCAAAAAGAGGTCTACAAAAAATTCTGGGAAAACGTCGACGTATGCTGGCCTATTTGTCAAAGAAAAATGGAGTGCGTTATAAGAAATTAATTGATGAATTGGATATTCGAGAACCAAAAAATTGTTAATTTCATTGTTTGGATTTTTGAATTAGTAATTATTAGATTTTAAGATTTTACATTTGGACGAATCTACTTTTTGAGGAATTCGTGAAATAATGAATTAAGGAGAGTTTCATGCACGAGGTTGTCCTTTTTTTAAGGAGAGCCTTGGTGCAACAGTAAAGATGGTGGATGAAAACTCTATCTCAACATGCTATTCAGGTGGTGAAGATGTTCTCGACATTTGTAGGTTGTATGTAGTTATAGGACTTTACATTGATCAATGGTGATGTCTTAGGTGTTGTGCACCAACCTATCTAATTGATAATATTGTATGTTTAAGGTGTAAGAAGTGAAAATTTGGTGATCAAGGTAATGCATGTTAACCAATTTGAACACACTCCTTAAATTTTTCCTTAATTTCTTTGTCAAAAAAATAAGAAATAGAGTGAGAGGGTTTGACTCGTGGATCTCCTTTGTGACATTACCCCCTCTTAAGTTTAATATGCATGATGTTAAATTTTTTGAAATTTTAAAGATAAATCATGATTTTCTATAAAATATATAAATGCATAGTAATTATATAATATGAAATGGAACCAACAAAGAAAACAACACTAATCAAGTGAAACAATGAAAAAAAATGAGGTTTAATGCTGAAACTTTTACTTTTGCCTATATAGAGTTTAAGTTAATCTACAAATGTTCATGTATCAAAACTATCAAGGTTTATATTTATACCTTACTTTGATGCATTGGTTAACTTCTGATCATAAAAAACATCAATACAAGTAACATACATTGGGTTCAAATAAGTGTTGTGCCAAGTATATATCATAAACAATCAATAAAGTAATATTTATATACAATATGTGTGTGCATCTACTATGCATATATTAAGCTCTCTTATAAGTATACTAAATTCTTCTAAGGAAGGAGTTTTATAAATATCTCTATAAAGTTTGACTATTATTTGATATGATCTAGTGTAATGTCACTTGTTGCCATACGATCTCTAATAAAATACATGTGTATAGTCGTGGAATTGTGCATAGAATTCTTTATTAAGTATTAAAAAGTGATGTTATTACATAAACATTTATACAATCTAAGCTAAAATCTTCTAATGTGTGCATCATTCACAACAATTTTATTACATATCCTCTCATAGCTATAATGCTATATATTCAGTCTCGGTGGAGGACCATGCGACACTATTTTTCTTTCAATTATTCTAACTCACAAGGGGGAGGTAAAAAATTGACACTCTTGACTTGTGCGCTTTCGATTCACTTTGTAATAGCATACTAAGTCAAATGAGTTAATCATTGAATACCAAAAATTTATATTAAGAGTATCCTTGAGTTACTTTAAGATGCTTTTAATAGCTATTAAGTGTCACTCTTAGGCATGCTTGAAAACTACCACATAATACTGCGATAACTAAAATATCGGGTCTATTAGCCACTAAATACAATATGCTACCAATCAATCCTCTATACAATTTAATATCTTCACACTTTCTTGGTCACTATCTAATTTTATATTTATGGCAATCAGTGTCAATATCTCTTTGTCATTTTCCATCCAATGAATTCCTTTGTATACTTTCTTAGATGTATATGCATGCCTTATCTTTTTTACTTCGCCTCTAGACTCTTACTTTCTAGGTCACTATCTAATTTTATATTTATGGCAATCAATGCCAATAACTCTTTATCACTTTCCATTCAATGAATTCCTTTGTATACTTTCTTGGATGCTTATGTATGCCTTATCTTTTTTACTTTGCTTACAATCCCAAGAAGATGTTAAACACACTTATTGAACATATCTCAGAGTGAAAGAAAAATTTATTAATGAAGCCAAACATTATATCACCAACATAAACTTATGTTATGAAAAAATCTTTCTTATTATTATTAGGCTTAACAAACAATATTAGGATCCACTTGACCTCTTTAAAAACCTTTTAAAGTGAGAAAATTAGAAAGCCTTTTATACCAAGGCCATAGGATCTTGTTTCAGTCATGATTTAGAAATTTTATATTTTAAAAATCCGATGGTGGTATAACAAAAGCGAGATTATTTATAAAGTCATTTAGAAATGTTGATTTAACATGATATAATTTAAATTTTTTAAATCCAACAAAAGCTAAAAGTATACAAATTGACGCAAGATGCACTGTAGGTACATCTCTCGATATAGTCCAAAGCTTTAACTTAGTTAATTTTAGACCATTAGCCTAGCCTTCTCTAACCATAGATGCCATTTCATCTTCTTATAGAACCATGTCATATTAATTTCCAAATCTTACTTCTTTCAAACTAAGCGAACTCCTCTTGTATTGCTAGCATACAATCCAAATCATTTAATATTTCATCAATGCTCTCGGGCTTAATTTAGGTTATAATGCAATATGACTATCTACTTGTAGAATGATTGAATTCTTACCTCTTGGAGATGTCTCACAACACTTTTACATGCTCAAGAGTTTGCTTTGTATCTTATTGAATGCCCTTGAAGTTTGGGTTGATCATTGTTATCATTCTCATTGGGTTTATCCTCCTCTTTGGGTTTTTCTTGGTTTCCCCTTTAAGTGGTGCCACTTGTGTTTGCCTTTTGATTATTACTTATTAGTATTTAGAATGCATACCTAATAACAAAATAACCATATCTTTCCATACTAAAACTTACATAACTTACATAATGTTTCAATAAAACTAGATGCAAATAAATTCTATCTTGTACGTGGAATGCAATAAATACTTTGACTCTAAACTAATTAGGTAATGAAAACTTGTTAGGCATGGATCGAGCTGCTTCTTAAAGTGTATTTGATATAATAATGTTGACTAATACTAATTGAATTTACTTTTATGCTTTAAAAGGCATCATGACTTGTAAAATTGGAAATAAATTCAGTATTTTCATATCCAATTACATTTAGCTCTCTATTATTGCAAAATATTGTTATGATATTTGTATTTGAGGTGGAGAACTTGTTTGTTGGTCATTTGCCTTGAGCATCAAATATCTGTCTAATCACCCTTAAGCTTCCTTGGCTTATAAATCAAGTATGAAAATATAAAATTTTAGTACCTAAAAAGCATTGGGTTTGAAGGCACTAATAAAATATCTTGGGAAAAGTCTTTACAATTCTAGAACTACAAACACCCTATTACCTTTTTAGACATGAATTGTCTATTCGATTTTTAGACACGGATGGTTCATTGGATGAATTTCTATCATTGTATGAATTTCTGTTAATCAAGAAGACCGTCAATTTCTTGTTTTGCTTTGGTTTTAATCCTAAGCTTGCTTTACTATATATGCAACCATATGTAGATATTTATTTGAAACCCCTGTAAATTTCTTCAGCACACTCTTTTAACTCCATCACTTGCTCCTTGAGAGACCATTCTCTTCTATGACTTTCTAAAATCATATTCTTTGTTTTCACAATTTACTTGAATTTGAACTTCCTTAGCTTTGACCTAAGGGCTTCTAGTTGCTTTTGTTATATTCTAGCTTTAGTCATTCCTTTAGATAATATCTAATGATTTTATAAAATTTGCAATAATATTTAGCATTATATGAATAAGGGAGAGTTTATCTCAATATAATTATTTTGAAGCATCTTCTTCTATATCACTAGAGCTCTCAAATTTTGTTGTTTTTATATATAATATTGAAGAATTTATTAAGTATACTTCTGTTCTCTTAAATTCCAACTGCTATTAAAATTATTTATATTTTTAATCAATCTAATATTGAGCATTATGTGTATGTATTATTTATATGCATACTAAACTCGTACTGCAATTTTCAAATTGTTGATAAGATACCATTGTTTCTTCTTACATTCATGTTTTGTTATGTCAACAACCAAAAAGTTCTCTGTTTCATATTGCATGTTACCATGCGTATGGAATATCAAAATATTGTCCAACTCTATAATTTCGATCTTAGTGATTTTGAGCTAGTGTCAGTATCTAGACTAAGGTTTTCTAAAGTGATTGGAATTTGAATTGTAGTTGAAATGGACATCTTGTTAACCAACAAATCCAACTATTATATCAAGATCAATAGGATGGGTGAACCTAGAACCAGTAGGAAAATTTTAATAAGAGAAAAGGATAAAATAATTTATGTCATTGTGAGATTACCAAAGACGTTATGAATAATCTTATTATATATCATCATATACCAAATTAATAATGTCACCTACTTATTAATTTAAGCAATTAGACACTCAAGTGTAATCCCTATTGCAAGGGGCTGATTCGCATGTGATCCTACAAAAAAAACCAAATTAATGATAATATGTAATATAAATAATACAATTGATAAATATAGTATCATTTTATTAAGACAACTGATAAAATTATATTAATAACACAATATATAGTATCATATTATTCTTATTTGCTAGAACCATATCATAATTTTTTAAATGTATAAGTGTAGAATTAAACATAATGAAAACAATTATTAATATGAGTAAAATCATATTCAATACTAGATATTTTTATTATACCGTATTCTTGTTTATGTTTAGTTGAGCCTATAACAACATAGGAATCAGATTTTATTTAAAGCGAGAGGGGAGAGGTTATAATGGTCTTTGTATATGTAATAAGAGTCTTTCCCTATTGTCATTGTGACTTATTAGGATTTAAGCTGCAATCAGTGAGTAGCCAGATAAATCAGTTAGTTTAATTCAAAATCATTGTGATGAGACTAAATTTCATTCAATTTCATCTAACTTTACTCTTAGTTTAACTTGTTTTCTGTTATAGTTATGTATTTTCTTGATGAGGTTGTCCCTGGTGCCGAAAGTTAACTCCAACAAAGGATATGTTTATTTTGATATTTCACTAAAAGGAGCTTTATTTGATCATTTAAGTATTTTTCAAAAATAGTAGCCTTTTTAGGGCATTCGCCAATTAAAAAACACTAACCTTTTAAGATTTAAAGGTAAAAAGTTTGTAGAAGTTATAATCTATAAATATCTTTCTAAACCTTAAATTTTTGGATTTTAAATTAGAAGAATATAAATTTGAATATTATTTTAATTATCCTTTATCAATACAAGTAACATAACTTTTATAAAAATTGTAGACTGCACATGCATCCAAATACTGTATATGTTTTAATTAGTTGTTTTATTGCATACCACCTTCATACACTTTAAAACCTTACATTTACAATAACTATATTATCATAGACTTCAATTACTTTTAACTATAACACTTATTAATAAGTATTTTATACTGTAAGTTAAATATCAAGTACAATACTATTGTGACAGTATTAACTACATAGTTAATAAATAACAACTCAATATAATTAGTAGTATTGGTCTATAATATACTTTTTCTTTATTAATGAGATATATGAAATGATTTATTTTAGTTTGCTCTTTTTTATGTTTCTTTCCTGATTCAGATCTCATTGATTGAATATGAGCATACTTTTAAGTTTTTTAATTGTCAAACTTCTTGGCTAGTTCATAGTGCATCAGCATTGGTTTTTTGTTTTATCATTAGCATCTTAAGCCTCTGTTCATTTTTAAAGCAATGTAAAAAATGATCGGTACATTTTCTGGTAACACAGTTTCCTAAGATATACAAATGAAAATGCTCAAGTCTCTGCTACATTGTTAGTTGAGACTAATCTTCATTATAACTCAGTCTAACATATTTCACTCTGGGTACACCAAATAGCTTGTTTGCATGTATTATTTGTGGATAGGAAAGAAGCTCCATGAGAGTATACGAAGGTGGAACTTGATCTATTTCAACACCAACCATAAAGGTTCTTACCAAGCTAGCAGGGATTTGTCTAGATGCAATTCTCGTTCAGACATTCTGATTCTTAGATATCTCGCATGGGAATAAATTGATGTTTCTTTTGCAACAGAAGTCCAAATTTTGAAGTGACTAAATTAGTTTAGACATTTTGTGTGAGATCCTGCATGTCAGTTACTTGAGGGAAAAGATTGTGCCTGCTTGGCAGTGGAATAAATCAAAACATCTAATTGTGTTGACAAGGTCTTGGATCTGAATTTTCTTGTCTCAATGGTGCTCTGCTTTCAGAATAGACCTAAAGAAGCATTAAAAGCTTCTTTGCTTACTATAGTGCTGCTTCATTTGGATTTCTGATATGCTTTGAAACAAATTTTTGCAGTTTAGTATTCTGTGAAGTATACATGCACATCAGCTACCAACAATATGATTAGTTAATTTGAGGAATGGTTCATGCTATATGCTTGTAAATTTTTGAAGTTTTGTATGGCTACTTTTTATAGAGTATAAGTTGTGTCTGTCTCATTCCTAAATGGTTTTACTATCTTACATTCTCATGGATTAATAGTTTTAAGATACCTCCTCCATACTAATAATTTAGCTTCTTGCTGACTTTGCATGTACAGGTATCTTTGAACCACAAGGAATTGAAGTTCCAGATCCTCTCCAGAGTGTTTGTACTAGGTGGGGTACCGACTCCTTCAGTTTAGGATCCTATTCACATGTTGGTGTTGGAGCATCTGGAGATGACTATGATATCATGGCCGAAAGTGTTGGAGATGGCCGGCTTTTCTTTGCTGGTGAGGCAACAACAAGGCGTTACCCTGCTACTATGCATGGTGCTTTTATTAGTGGCATGAGAGAGGCTGCCAACATGGCACACCATGCTAATGCTAGAGCTTTACAAATAAAAGTGGAAAGAAGTGCTTCTAAGAATACTCAAGCTTGTGCTTCTCTTTTAGCAGATTTATTTCGTGACCCTGATTTGGAATTTGGAAGTTTTGCTATTATTTTTGGTCATAAATCATCTGAACTGAAGTCTCCCGCAATTCTTCGAGTATCATTGGGTGGTCCACGGAAAAGGAATGCAAGTGATGTCTCGAGGGCAGATCAACCACATTCCAACAAGTTACTTTTTCAGCAGCTTCAAACACACTATAATCAGCAACAACAGCTCCATGTCTACACACTTTTATCTCGACAACAAGCATTGGAACTCAGAGAGATTAGAGGAGGAGATGATATGAGGTTGTATTACCTGTGTGAAAAGCTTGGTGTAAAGTTGGTTGGTAGAAGAGGATTAGGACCTGCTGCTGATACTGTAATTGCCTCCATTAAAGCTGAGAGGGGCAGTCGATGAGAAAACTTCATGTTTATTCCAAGTTAATGATCCAAGGGCAATGACACAGCGTAGTGTTTGATTTTTAGTAACAAATGACAAATATCATCTGGTGGAGTAAACTAGCCTAGATCTTGATCTTGCAAGTCCTTGAATAGGAAGCTACCTATTTTCGTGGGGCTGGGCCGGACACATCTAGGATAGTCTGTACGAAGAGTTAGATATTTGATGTCAATTAAAAAAAAATTAATTTACATAATAATTCATCTAATTTGCCATAGACAAATCCCTAGACACTTTGTATGCATCAACAACATTGATGCTCACAATGAGTTTCGAGGAAAAGCTTTCAAAGCATACCTTATAATATCATAATTTTCAACTCTTTCCAATTTAGTGGAATCCGTTCAGAATGTCTTTCATTTTTGTATGTAGTTGATTTACAAACTCTTCACTCTACATTTGACATTTAAATAATTTATTTAATAAAAGTTCCCTTTTTGTTACCTTTGAATCGTCGGTTCCTTCATAAAGTTTGATCAACTTGTCCCAAAGATTCTTAGCACTATCAAATGTTTCAATTCAATTAAACTCTTCTTTCGTTAGTCCATATTATATATTTATAGCTCGAGCATCAACTTGAGTTTTCTTTTTGATGTTAGGAGTCCACTTTTCCATTCCAGTGGTTCTTTGGGTTCAACGACCGGTTGTGTGAGACCCTTCTTGATAATGATCCACATGTTGATTTATGTCTTTAAGTAGTAGTACTTCATCCACCCTTTCTAGTAGTTGAAATTATTGTTGTGGAATAGTGGAAGATGAGTGGTGTTGTATCCTTTTTGATGAGCGATTTTTCTTGCAGAGATGAAAACTAAAAATTGTTCCTAAGACCTCTTTAAAATCTTGGGTAAGTAGTGCAATAGAATGGAGAGTAGTAAGAACTCAAAATTCATTTTAAGAAGAAAGAAAAGTTTTGAAAGACTTAATGGGTTGTTAAACCGATTCAGAGCTATCTAGCTCTGATACTAATTGTAAGACTGGAAAGTACGATAGAGGGAAGTGAATATCGCTAGCAAAAATATTTTTTTTTAAACAATCAACTTAAAAATCAGAATGCAGAAGACAGTTAAAACACAAAGAAAGGTGACAATTTTGTTTACTTAATTCACAACCCTTGACTGCTACTCCAAGACTTATAATTCCTAGATCATTTTTGAGTAAGCAATCTACTAAACTTCTCATTGTAAAAATCTTTCAGAGGTAGAGAACATCTTGTACAAATGAAGAGAGTATAGTAATACTTTACTATACCTCTAATTACAATGCAATACAAATAAAAAGTTTTGACAATTAGATGTAGAATTTTGGTGTAGGTTGTCCGAGAGGATCAGCATATAGATGTGTAGAGCTTGCTTGAACAATGAAATGAATGCAAGACTTTAGTATTGTGTATGTTGTCTGAGTTCAGCCATTGCGGTGCTTATATAACCCTTTATCGACTGACCAATCACCATTATCGGTCGACTAATCCAAATCTGATCCCATAAATCCCATGCTTGATTTCTACTTTTATGGTCAACTGTTCAGTCACCCTAACCTTAGTGTTGTTCGACTGTTCAAATCGGATCTTTGCAAGATCAGCTTGATCAATCGATCGATTGATTGAACCTCAATTTTCCTTTGTTAGCCCGATCACATCCCATCTGATCCTCGATTTCCTTCTAGGTTCGGTCGATTGGTCCATAGGATTGGTCAACCAATCCTCTTTTTCCATCAAAACGTGGATTGTATATAACTTGACCTTATCTCTTATGACCGGTCGACTAAACCTCCCTGTTCGGTTGACTAAACCATCGTGTCTACTGGAAACTCTGTTTTCTATAAAACAAAGTTAGTAACATAGCAATAATAGTAGTCCTGCAAAATAGAGTTAGTAATAGTATATTTTTTGCATGCTTATTCTAACAGTAGGACTGTTTGATATCGACTTCAAAATCTAAGTTGGTTTCTTAGTCAGATCGTCATCTAAGTGTTTTGTCCCAAAATTGGGATACGTCTTCACACCTTTTAGAAAGTCTCTCAAGAACTTACCTTTCTTATCTATCAAACTTCTGATCTAGCTGACTTATTTAGACCTCCTCTACTTAGTATCCCATCGACCCACTAGGACTTACCCTTTACTTGATATCCAGTCTAGCTGACCTATCAAGTATGTTCTACCAAATCCATCTGGTCTACCTCTATGATCCACTAAAACTTTGCTACCTAGTATCTGGTTCTCCTGACCCATTGGAAGTTTACATGGCAAGTAACATGTACACTCACCATTCATATTAGATTCATAATGTCTAACTTTAAACCCTTTGTTAAATATCAAAATATGAATTTGATTATCAATGCTATCTACACAAACACAATTTGTTTCTAATTTCCTATTGTTACCATATTACTGTGACTAATTAGTTAAACTCATTTTTTTTAAAGGGAACACTTGTTGGGATGTATACTAAAAGCCTAGCTTTTTGTATGAACATTTATTTTAAAATAAGAATCACATTGGTCAAATGTCTGCATTTATCTTAAATACAGTTGTCCATTTAATTTGTATTGTAGATAACATGGTGTGTGGTGCCACACAGAATATCATGTTATCAGTTCCTTATAAATTATAAATAGTAGCTCATAACCAAGATGGATTGGGACAAACTATTGGAATGGTTGTAGTGTAATTTGGTATTAGTTTATCTTGACTATAAAATTA
>JBBMJZ010379211.1:0-16626 GCA_037833815.1 Zingiber zerumbet
AATATCAAAATGTAGGTAAAGTTTTAGTGCGTGTAAAGGTAAAATTGATAGGGTACGCCAAAGCAACAAAGACATCCCACCTAGACGCAATAAAATGTAAAGAAGGCTTGAGGTATTTTTCGATGATGTATTTTTTTATATTTTAAATATTATAAATGTAATGTCACACCAGGTTAAACAATTGTATGCATCTTTTTTAAAATAATTAAAGATTAAAAATACTTATTTTATATAATTAAAATTAAGAACTACATTTATAGGGCTAGCGGACGCAAAGTTGCTCTCTGTGCCTGACTGCCTGCTAAAATCGGTCACTTGAATCTTCTCTTTCCTAAAGTGAAGGAAAAGCTTATTTATTTTTTATAAATAGTTGGTACATAAAAGATGGTAAAATTAACAAATGTGTTTTCAATCACTTTCTATAACTTTCAACGCAGCAAAATCAATTAAAAGCGTCGAATACTTTTCACTATTTAGCGTATTTCAATTTATATAAATGCGTCTGAGTAATTCAATAACTTACAGGAGCTTCTGGTGTATAACAACATTAGTTGACATAATCGGGCGATGATATAATAGACAAATAGAACAGAATGAACAAATCTCGATTTAATTTGTTTACTTACATTTACGGTTGTTCACAAATCACATCAACTCAAACAGGGAATATGCTTGTTTAGATCTTCATCACAAAACTGAGCTTCACATTAATGGAATCCCCAGGATTTAATTTGTATGCGTTATGCCCTGGAAATGAATAAGGACGCTGTGATAAGTTAGATGCATTGGAAAAAGAAAGAAGAATAGAGGAACTTTCAGTGGTTATATAAACAGAATGAGTTTAAGCTCAAAATGTGCAGCTAAAATCGTACATTAGAATGTACCTTAGAAATTTAAGAATATAAAAGTCATAAAAAGTATGAGTTTATGAATTTGTTTTTCTATGATGAAATGTCTTGTGAAAAGTTTCCAAAGTTTTATTAATCATCAATACCTTTGGTTGGTAATATGAGTCTGATAAGTTGATAACAGTGCCAAAAAGCAAGGTTTCAGATGGTCTCTGTTGTCTTTAACGACTATCAACTTCCATGATTCCATCAAGCACCGTATTAAATAAGGCAATTTGCAGGGAGGCATGTAAATGTACAGTATATTTATATGAAGAGCCTGGATCGTCAAGTATTAACCAACCCTGGACACTGGACGAATCGCCAGAAGAACCAAGAAAAGGTGATAGCTGTGATGTTAAAATGAAAAAGGAATGAAGAGAACAAGGAGGTGACACATCAAAAGCAAATGCCACAGTATTTAGTATTCAGTTCTGCAAAAAAAGCCTATTTCATTTTAACTTTTTAGAGTTGGGACATATAAATAATTCTAATGAAGAGAATTTTTAAGACAAGTAACAATTCTCGAGGAGAATATGCAAGAAATATCAAGAGCGAAGTTGCCAGTAAAACTGGACAGCTAGAGCAATCTTTACAAGAGCACAGAAGAAACAACTAACCTACATGATGCATAATTACAGGTAAGGCAAAGTTGAATGTATAGTGTTTACCTTGTTCTTCTCACCTCAACCAAAGTAGAAAGGACCTGGAAGCTGGTTTATTTTCTAGTGGGAACGGTCTGAGGTGTGTCTGGTCTCATTCGAGGTGACCAGTCTTCACTTGTTACTCTAAACAAGGAGAAAGCACAGAAGATAAGATGGATGTTCTCCTGTTTCATAAATTGGCATGGTTTTTCTCTAAAAGAACATAAATGAACCTGCTGAAAATGAGTTTTATCTGATGAAAAATGAGAATATACACCTACCTAAGATTTTTAACAAGACATTGTAAGACCAACACATATAATTATTAGGGTGATTAACCTTGGGGAGCTTAGTGCTTTGAGTTGACCAGATTGGTATTGCAGTGTAGCCTCCAATATCGTCTCTGCCATTACTGCTCTGTTCTTCATTTTCTCTAATAATACCATGGCTTCTTCAACCTTTTCCTGAATATAAAGAAGCAAAAGAGCAAGGATAAAGTAATTATATGAATCATATGAATGACTACTAAATTACATTTTCACTACAAACCAAATGCTTTAATGAGTAACTAATAGAGAGTTTTTGTGCTACCACAATGAGATGCCATAAGAAACACGAGGAATACAAATCAGTATGCGCACATGTGAGTCCATTTATTGGTGGAGTATAAGTTGTGAACTCTGTGAAGCCTTACCATGATGTACATGCCAACTGATATGAAGACAAATGGACCATGTGTGACTTCCACAGTAAAGAAAAAAAAAAGAAGGAAAAAGTTCAGTCTATCTTCTTTACTTGTAACTCATTATCCTACTCATGCTACATATGATTCCTGGTACAGAGTACTGACTTCCATTTTAAAGACCTATCTAAAGCACTGTCATCATGATATCATTGTCAAATCATGTTTAACCGGTGTCAGCTATATGACCTTATCAGTCCATTGAGCTCTAGACAAGGTTATATCACTAGTTTATTCTTTCAACTGAAATATTTTTACTACACTAATAAAATTTTCTTTATTTCACTCTAACCATTATACTTTCGCACTTTAATCCATTAACTATCTTAACTATAGAATCTATCGACCACCTTATCTAAAGTTTTATATACCATAAAATAGAAAATCATCTTAGTTTCCTTTTCTGGAGTTCTATCTATCAACAAATAAAATAGGCATAAACTGAAAGTGAAGAGTCTCATCAAAGTTCACAGACACCAAGATGCATAAAGAACCTGGAGGAGATGCACAGCATGTTGCTGACCAGCAGCCTCTTGTTCAGCATAGAGACGGGCATCTTCAGTCAGCTTATGTTCTTGTTCAACCCGCATCAGTATCTTTAAAAAACAAATTTTCATTGTTGTATAAAAATGCTATCAAAATACTGGAAATAGCATCAGGGTAGAAAATTAATGCAAGCCTTATACAGGTAGAAAATGACTTCCCCCACCTCAAGCATGGTGCGGTCTTGTTCCTGCTTGAGTGCAAAAGCCTGCCGTAACTCAGTCACCTCTTGCTCCAATTGCTCAACCTATGAAGAAGGAAATAAAAATACTAAATTCTGCAAAAAGCATGAAGGATATTGCTTGGAAGTTCAAGACAACTATTCTGAATTGGCAGATTCTTCAGCAATGCTAACACGACAACAGCACCAGGAAAAGCCAGAAAATAACAAACTGGCAGAATTTCATTATTTGATATGCAATTCGGCACAGCTTTCCCATGCCGGGACAGTAAAAATCGTTCAGGCGGGACGGATCAATACCCAAATCCTTGAATAGGAGATTTTTTTCTGCTTCCACCACTTTGTTTATGTTTCTTTTTAGATTCAACTGAAAGCTATTCCAGGCATGCATCATAAGGAAATATTTGCTAAAGAAATGGATCAACTAAAGTAGATGATAAGTAGCGATACGGGAGCACTAGATATACTCCTCACATGCATAAGCATGCAAACATATAACAGTTTTTGTATTTCTTGCAATGGTCTCTTTCTTTACCTTTATATGAAGAATAATGTTGAAGGAATCTCAAACGCTTTGTCTATTCGCTGAGCCTGATAAAGCTCTAATGTCGCCAGAATCTTGAGGATCATCACTGCCTAGTGCTTCTTGCTATTGATATTTGTTGGCACCTTCTAGAACTAGTTTATATTACAAGCTAATATACTTAGTTTCAGAACCCTAAATAGAAAATTTACTGGGCATTTGTCAGAGTTGATTTATTTACTCCCAGGACTAATTAAGAATTCATCACAAACCAAGTTGCAAAGGTCCAACTCAAGTTATTTTTTCTAAGAGATGAACCTAAAATAAAGTTAATAATGAATCAAGCATTAAGTTGAAATACATCTTAAAAATGTAAACTATACTTCACAAAAAAGAGCGGATGATGTTGAAAATTAAAAATTAGTATAACATAAAGAATAAATAATAAAAAGTGAAAATTTAGAAGAAAAAAATAGATAAAACTGGGCTTATGAAAGAATGAGAATAAGAGTTTTTAATAGAGAGCTTAAGATTAAAAAATGAATGTGTTTGGATGAGGGATGTGATATTGGGTAAGAGGCATTTATAGAGAAATTTAGATTTTATTTTATTTTATTTTATTAGTTTTTAACGGTGCTCTATTTTTTCAGCATCAAATAACCACTATTCCGATGTTAACCTTCTATAAGGGTATCAACCTCTTGGAGTGGTTTGAATGTCGTATTTGGGTGGTAATCCTGTCAACCCCATGAGTGGGGTGTGCTTAACACGAGGCAAGCCTAGCCCAACTTACAAGTTGCTGAGCATTGCTTAGCCTGTAATGAAAAATCCCGAGGAAGACTAACCTTTCAAGGCTGGATTCTGCTTAGCACACCCAAGTTTGTCGAGCCAAGCCATTAAAACCTCTAGGTTAGCCAAAGATAAAAAATGGATTGCCTTAGCTGGGGAATATTTACATGAAATTACACCAACAAGGTTTGAAGACATGGGATCTTCTGCACTAGCATCGTTTTAAGTTTGTTGATGATCATAACTAAAGTTATATTTTTGACAAAAAAGAAGAGTTAACATATAGTGCAATCAATAGAACAAAAAAAAAAAAGAATAATAGATTTGAAGTACCAAAAGGAGAATGTAGACAACACAGGAACAGCTGGAAAGAATTAAACAACCTAAGTCATAGCAATACTGAAGCATATATTACCTTCAAACTGAGACTGAGACTATTATCTTGATTCAACATCTCAATGAATGCTGTCTCCAGCTCCTCGGCTCTATAAAACGAACAAAGGACAACAGAACTAAGATACCCTGTGACATCCTCAAGTAGCCATTTATTAGATTGGGAACAATTGTTCCAGGTTATGTTATATACTCTTAGGTTCCTCTTGTATCCTGAAATAATACAAGAAGCATCGAAACAAAAGAAAATACAAAGATATCTGACTTTCATTTTTTAGGATTCAAGATTAAACACATTAACACAGCATTTTTTTAGGATTCAAGAGTAAACACGATAATACACAAATTTACCAATAACTACATGCCATGACTCCTAACTATTTGTTAGCATCAAGTACATGATATATCAAACTTTCTAAATACTTCAACAAAATATTATTAGAAATAACAACACTAAAGCCAAAACCTGAGGATAGCATTTCTTTTCTCCTCTTGCAATTTGTATACCTCTGCCTTTAACCATGTGGCCTGCAAATGAAGGAAATACATATAAATATAACCCCAAGTAGACTCATGATCCTCACCAGACTAGTATAATGCACAAAAGTCTGATTGGATTATGTTTTATAACCCTCATAGCTTTAAGTGCAATTTATGAGCAATATATGGTGAAAATATATTACAACCAGGGCGGAGTAAAATATTAGTCAAATTAAATTAACGGATCGAAATTGGAGCCAATCGATTTTAATTCGATTTGGTTAATTTGGATATTATTTTTTTTAAAAAAAAATAGTGTTGTAAATGGCGATAAGCGGTGGCGGAGCGGTCATTACCTAGGCAGTGCCTAGGCGGTTGAATATTTTTTAATTTTTTTATACGTAATGTTATAAATAATCATTATTCTTTATAATATTTACTTTTAATCAAATATATTAATTAAACATTTAATCTAATATTTAAAATATATATATAATTAATAGGATAATTTTATTAAGTTTTAATTAAATCTATTTAAATTATCTCAATCAGGAGTTGACTAAAATTATTAATATAAAGTAATTTAATTAAATCCTAACTTACAACTTACCCACATACTCTTTTTAGTCAGGCGACAAGTTTGACACATTGCTAGGACCGCGTGACAAGTTTAGACACGTCACTCAGCCCGAGCAACGTGTCAAGGCCTATCGCTGAGTTCGGGCGACGCCTTCGGGCCCTTCGCCTTGCTCGGGCGACGCGTTCAGGCTTGCGCAACGTGTCCGAACTTGCGCGACGTGTCCGGGCTTGCTTGATGCGCCCCGGCTTGCACAACGCGTCCGGGCTTGCGCGAAGTGTTCGGACGCGTCGCAGGGCCCGGACGCCATGTTTGAGCTCGTGCGATGCATCTGAACTCGTCGTCGGGCCAAAGGCATGCATCCAGGTGTGTCGCGGTGGCGAAACGATAGTAGTGGCGACTCCAGGCGAGGCGGTGACGGAAGAAGGTGAGTTATCGCCTAAGGCACCGCCTCAGCCTGAGGTGGTGCGATTGATGCCCACCTCCCACCTAGGCTGCCACCTCAACCGCCATTTAGAACACTGAAAAAAAAAAAAATTAATTCGGTTAGTTAGATTCGATTTCGAGTTTAAGATATCGGTTTAACAAATTAAACCTAACCAGATGTCAACTGATGACCCCGAACCACGACCTAAAATGCTTAACACTCGATTGATGAACTCGAATGTCCATCATCAATCGAATGATGTTGAAGTTCTGAGCTAATTTTAGTAATTGACCCGGAAGACCATATGCTAGGTCATTTTTGTGTCAGTGGTGGTCTATTTCTAATAAATGGCGCAAAAATCACAATGATGCTTATTTTCAAAATCATCAAAGGGGCACCCTCTATATTCAATAAAGTAGGATAAATGAGGTATAAGCAGTGTATTGAAAGTAATAATGCACTCCTTAAGAAAATAATCATCATAAAGGCTTCCATTTAATTATTTTGAAAATAAAGGGCATCATTCTTTTTTTCCTCGGACAAAGCGCTCACTTAATTAGCCTAGATAGTATTAGGTATAGAATGACAAGTAGAAAATAATTAGGAGAAAAAATATAAACAAGATGATAAACAATTGCTTAAAATGAGAAAACATAAAATTAGGAATAATTCTGATACGGACAAAGATTATTAATGTAGGCCAATGATTTCTCAAAATATGAAAAAAGAGAAGGCAATTCTTTATCAAATAACCATGCTAGAAAGGTTAAAGAATATCTGCTTGTATGTAGTTCAAATTTTTATATAACAATAGGTACTTAATGCAGAAAAAGCAGATAAGACTGCAAACTTCTCACAATGTAGGTGTTATAACATAGGTGCACAACAAGTAATTTATGCTTCAGTTAGCATTATTCATCATTTTGCCAGTGAAAAAAAAAAGAAAAAGCAAAAAATACAATTTCATATCATTTAAAGTAATATCTGTTCTAAAAAATGAAAAAGAATTAAAACAATCTAATTTCAGTAAACAAAAAGTTGTACCTGTTCTATAAGATCAGCTAGAAAATTCAGCTCCGTATCAACCATCACAGTAGTAAGGACGCTATCAAAGTTTCTCAAGTTGGACCCAGCAACATCACCATTGCCGTTTGTGTCACCTGCATTTTCTTTATATTCTGTTTCAGATACAAATGGTTGATTATCAGGCTAAAGTTTTGTTCTGGAAGCAAGACCTTTACAGTCTCTCCAAATGTGAGCTCCTTTTAACCTTTCCACAGCGGACGTGATCACAGATGGTCGATGTCTGGTCCTTAACTCTTGTAATTGCATCTCATTTACAACTTGATATCCTACACAAGCTGTCAAAATAAGCTGACTACCATCAAAAGAAGAACCAGCAAGTGTCTGCAATAAGGTAATTGCATCTCCTGCATCCTTTGTTGTCATAATAGCAGGACCTAGAAATCAGTACAAGAGACTTGAGTCAGTTGTATATAGTCCATGAAAGAAGTTAAACCATCATGGAATCTGAATAGATTTTTCACTAATTGTGAAACAAGCAGTAAGATTAACCAAGTACCATATAACTCCATCAACGCTAGTGTTGTTCGAAAAAGCATCACTCGATTCCCATCAAATAGTATCAAATCCCAAACACGAAGAACTGTGAGTTACAAATAAAATACGTGAATTTTAAAAGAATTCTAAATAAATATCACAATATTAAAAAAAATAAATAAAAGTGGATGGAGAAAAGAGATAAAAATGTATGGAAAAAACTAAAAATTTGAAATTTTAAGAAAGAATATGCTTATGAGATTATATAAAGCCTGACCACTTTCCCAAGGAAGTATATTCACAAAAATAGAAAGGAACCAAGGTCCTGTGACCCATGCCACCAGTACTCCTAGATGATCTAGATGATTTACTGCAATACAAAAGAAAAGATACATGAATGTATCAAACACAAGTAGGTGTTGGTATTCTCTAGCAATCTTTGTAAGACAATAAAGAAATCGAATACAAGAAACCAGGACCTAATTTGTGAAATCTTTCACGTGCTAACTCCTCCAGAACAAGTTGGTCGACCTGACACAACATTTTGAGGCATAGGATATTCAATGAACAAGCAACTAATGAGTCCAAGATAAAAACAAAAAACCCTGAACATCATATTCACCTGACATTCAATCATATCCTCAGAATAGTAAACATCAAAATAGTCGTCAATGGTTCCAGTTAGAGTCCTATGACACCTCGAGCAACTTAGAATCAGTGAGTTTCTTAATCCTACCATCTACTACAGAACAATTCCATTTTTCTTGCCAAATCATACTGAACAACAAATGATGTCCTCTATTAAGACTTAAATATGCGGCGCTGACCTTCCAAAATGCATTTTCCTCAGGCATCAGCAATAGAAGCAATCCCGCAAAAAAATTCATTGCCTAGAGAGAACAAAATGACAATTTTGTTAGAAAATACCTCAGCTCTTTGAAGATAAAGATAAATTTCTGTCAACTCCATAAGAGAATATAAATGAATAACTGAAATTGTATAGGCGAACCCATTATTAGAGAGAAAATGGCCAAATCAAAAAATGAAATGACGATGGCATTTCAGGCTGCTCAATAAACTATTTCTGAAGGAAAGGATCGCACTAGGCGTCAGAAAAAACAAGTATAAGAAGTACAGCAACATATGTACCTGGCAATATCCTACAGATGGATTATGTCGAGCATATGCTATTAGCAACCGCCTCAAAGCATTTCTTCCATTCTCATCTAGGGCAGGATGACCTGGAAATGTCCTAGGAAGATCCTGAAAAAAACATATAAACAAATCAACTGTTATTTCTTGAGTAGTTGAATCAAGATTTTATTTGCAAGTAAACTAAAACATGATGAGTTATAAGTATCATTGGGGATTAAAAACCTTCTCAATCTGCCCTGTCCACTTGTCAGTTTCCTGAGATAGTCTTGATCTGTTTTCAGCCTCATTATTAGGTAGAGCATCAGGTTCTGTGATATCTGTCATAGCTTCTTGATCTAGCAAACTACAATAATATCCCTCTACCCCGCGAACTCTAGCACCAACAAAAGCTTGCCAAAGCTACAATCAAGGGGCGACTGCAGACAGATTAGTGGAAGCACAAAAACAACAACCAACATAGCTAGCAACAACTAATAGACTTTAAATACCTCTCCTCTGAGGGTCATGGGAAGGCCTCCGCGAACCAAGCATTCCAATTCTTCTTTCCATGGGAAAGAAGACTCTTCAGTTACTCCTTGACAAGCCATGTTTTTTTTCAAATCAACATTGCCACTATCTCCACAAGATGCCTCCTGAATTGGCTCTGATCTCTCCACATCATAAAACTCATCATCAGATTCCTCCATAGCCATTGACTCTTCAACAGGAGTAAGTTTACTTCTGCTCCTTCCGATTCCTTTCTCACCACCTTCCAAGAATTTGTTATTCACTCGAAGGCTCATCATTTGTTCAATTGCTCTAAGGGAAGGTCTGATTTGGGACCACGATTGGATCTTATCAACTCTCGTTTCATCTTTGATTGCCTCTTTCTCAGATCCAACTTCTTCTGTGTCATCACATTGGCTAAGCTTATCGTAAACATTGTCTTCCCCTGCCATTCTGGAAGTCTCTTCATGTCCAACAACTCTATTTCCCTCTGTGATTGAGTCGTTGCTGGGTGTGCCCTCAGATCCAGCTAATTGCTCTAAAAATTTATTCCACCGCTCCGATCTCTCTTCTTCCTCTTCCTAAAATCAAACAATTTTTTTTACACTACTCTGTGAAATCAAACGGCAATAGGTCAACTATAAATGTAGAAATTGGAACCGAAGTCTTGCCTTGTAAATATTCGTATACTCTCGGTACGTTTGCAAGTCTTGGGGGCGCACAGGAAATCCATATGCATCTCTGCTCACATTTCTCACCGTCAAAATATAGCACCCATCAAGATAAATGCAAAGCAGGCAGAACCATAATACAACAAAAAAGTGAAACTTTATCCGACGAAATCACCATTTAGCTAAAAAAGCAAGCGAATTAACAAAATGACCGACTCATAACATCCATGGATTTACAGAAGCAGCTCTTACCACAATTTTTTGCTCTGGTGGGAGAGAAATTAAATCCAAACACAAAAACACGTTGGTGAACCCACAAATTCAGATCGCGGCACCGCATTGTCAAAAACCATCTATACGCTCAGGGATAGACGAAACAAGAAGAGAAAAAAAAAACAAAAGAGTAAAGAACGAGATCAGTGGAGTAAGGGCGAAGATTGCGGAGAGAACGCCTCGTCGTGATCATTGATCGGCACGTGGACTGAGATGGGAGGCACCATCACCGCCAACAAAACGATCAAAAATTAGGAGATCTAGGCTTTCTCAATGCTCACCTCTTGTTCTCGATCGGAAGGTTCTTCGTACTCATCGCCGCTCGATCGCTTTCGTGTACTGCGGAGCAGTTCGAAGAAAGATCTCGCCTTCCGGCATGCCGCCCTATATAAATCTCAGACATCGGCATTGAGAATGATGACCTGGGAAGACCCTCATCCACTCTTACGGTAAAACATACACAAAACCCTACCCTTTTTGCGAGTGGAGCACACGTAGGCAGACAGTGGGACTGAGAGTCCAGGACTAAGTAATTCGCATTCGTTTAACAAATGGGTGAATGTGCAAAAGTGAATCAACTTTTGGCGTTCTTTGCCAACCTCTGGAGAATGCGATATGATTGCGGAGATCAGCCGTACAAAGGGCGAAAATGTACTCTGGCTCTGTTGTCGGCAATCCCTACCCGAGCGGTAATTCAGTGACCTGTGTGGGGTCATATGTGGACCCAGTACGAGGCATGGTATAATGTTTTAGCTTCTCGTTCGATTTGTATTTGGAAACGAAAATTGGACTAGTACGCTCAACGCTGGATGGGGACGGGAGGGGAGATCGAGATCACGTGACTCATGTCAATGGTACCGGCATTGTAAGTTGAATTACAGGAAATCTGAATTACAGGAAATTTTATTGGCTACAATACTAAGTTAGAAATCTCTTCCTCTTAATTATAATATATATATATATATATAATTAATATATACGATGTTACTAAAATACCCTTATATACACATGTATATATATATTCTAGCTGTGTTGGCCTAAGGACGAGTTGGCAGGGACGCTGAAGGCGAGCGAATCACCTTTTATCGCATGTATGTATTTTAGCTGGTCAGATTCTGATTATTTAGTACTACCTATTGAATTAAGAGATGATTTTTTTTTCGTCATAAATGCTTATTTGAAAATGCGGGAAGGAAACCTCTGTTAGAGTTTTTTGATTTGTTTTAATGTCCGATAAAAAAATTTTTATAACACTAGATCAATCATCTCTGAGGCTAATCGATTGAGCTGGATACATAGTAGGCATAGCTCAGCTGTACTCGGATATTAGATTATCCTTTAAAAAAACATGGATAAAGTTTCGGGTGATCCTGTGTCAACCCTCTAAATTTGTATAAAGGTTCTTTGGATCACCCTCTCTGATTTATTTCTGGACCATAGGTGATTTATACCTAGGATTCTATAAACTTCACTAGTATAATAAGTGGGATCTATAAAACTCCATCTATGAATGAGCTGGTTTATCTTTTATGGTCTAAGCATCCATGCTCCCTATAATGTGATAGAGATTTAGTAGCTGTCGTTTGAAATTATAAGGGGAGAAGCAGTCGGAGGAACCATCATTCTCCGAAACATCTGAGAATAATAGAAATTGAAGATGAGGGTTAAAATGGTACTAGGATACTCTAAATGAGCTAATGAATAATTTATAGTGATTTTTATGTAAAAAAAACATGAATCTAGCTAGTTTCTGCTTACTCTTTTTGATACTATCTTACTTGCATTAATAATTATTTATTTCTCTTATCTATTTTATACTTTCGAATGAACTAATTATTATTATTTAACGGGACTGTTAAGGGTGATCATTAATGGACATATTATGGACGATCATTAATCATTATCATTTAGTAGGTGTGTTAAAGATGACTATTAATGTCTTTGATCCTTCATCTTCAACCTATTAAATACTGCACGTATCGATGGATTATCAGCCTGATGAAGCTGCTCATATCAAAGGCATAACTACTCTAGAGTAGTCATGAATAAGTGTTTAAAACAGCTGAGTGATCTTCGTCTAGGTCAGGGGTCTAAGCCTTCTCGGTCAGCTGAGTGATCTTCGTCTTGGTGGGCAGAGCGATCCTCGTCCCTATCGATTAAGTGATCCTGGTCCCGGTCGACAAGTTGAGCCTAACCAATCTCGATCGACTAAGCAATCTTTATCACTATCAAGAGGGTTCGAGCCTAACAAGTTTTTGTCTCGGTCAGTAGGATGACCCATGACCAATCCTCTCGGTTGGCTAAGCAATCTTAGCTTCGTCCTGGTCAAGAGGGTTCAAGCCTGACAGTTTCTCACCCTGGTCGGCAGGTTTTGAGCCAATCTGTCTTTGATTCCATCTATGTAGGCAGCTATCTTAACTTGTAAAATACATGGAGGCTCTACCGTAGTTCCCTCATATCAAAGGTGAAATAATCTTTTGGGGAATAAAATTTCTTCGGCCTCAAAAGGCACCACTCAATCATCATGATTTATCTCCCTTCCAAATAACTTGAACGGATGTGGAAAGGATGCCTAGGATGAGCACATTACTTTTATCACAAAAGATGACTTTTGTTTCCTTTAATGTGAGGTTGATCTAAAATTATTGGACTATTGAACCGCCGGTTCTAATTACTTCTCGATTTATTATGATGAGGAAATTTACATGGGACCCGGTCTATCCTCCCTATTACGTATCCATTTTAAAGAAAAATGACTTTTCAAAGAAACCATTAAAAAAATCTAACTAACCATAAATGGACTCCCAAAAGACCCATTAAATAATATTAATTAAAATTAATATATAAATTATTATTTTTAAAATGTTTAAGAAAATAAAATTAACAGAGGACGAGTTTGATAGTATATTAGTTTAAAAAATTAAAATGCAATTAGAATTATAATTTTTTTAATTAAAATTAAAATTTTAATATATAATTTAAACATATATAAAATAAAATAATAAAAAACTTATGAGCTCAATCGCAATTAATTTTAAAAATGATATAAATAAAAATATAATAAATTTTTATCATAAGAAAAAGCAGTTATAAAGATCTTATATTATATTCAATAACTATATAAACTTAATAACGGTAAATATCTTTTATTAACCAGTAGACTAATCAGTTTAAATTGATTATCCAACATACTAATTAAATAATAATAATCAAAATTTAAATTTAAAAATAATTAAGAAAAAAATATTAATGCAAATAGAGTGAATAAGTTGTAGAGTAATTAATTTTAAAAAATTAAAATGCAATTAGAATTATAATCATTTTAATTATAATTAAAATATTAATCTATAATTTAAACATAGATAAAAAAAATGATGAAAATTTAATAAGTTTAATAGTAAATTAATTTTGAAAATGCAAGAATTTTAAACACAGTTTTTGTATCAAGAATTAATTATTTTTTAAATTAATTTAAAAAATTACAAGGCAATTATAATTATTATAATTTAATTAACGACAGTAATCACTACTTCCGTCAACTCCTCTAGTACTGAAAACACTTAAATTTCTTTTCATTTTAGTGAACCACCATGATCACTACCTTATAATGTAGTCAATTTGTAATTAGGCTAAGCAAGATCAAAATGAATTAACCGGTCAATTTTTTTTCTTAAAACAAATATTGATCAATTCAATTTGATTTTGGATTTAGAATTTAAGATATCGGTATAACTCATTAAATTCATGTCATCGGTTGACTGGTAAAACATAGACTATTATTTTAATTGTTGACGGATCGATAAAAGTTATTCAATTTTCTGGAAAATTTTAATATATTAATTAAAAAAATTCTGTTTTCGTTTAATAGATTCGGTCTATTATTAATAAGTTCTAAGTGAAAATCAACTAATAAATAATAATAATAATAATAATGTGGGATATATTTGAATGGTAATAAGGTGGAAGAGTCACACTCCAAGATATGAAACTTTATTCCCACATTAAAAGTTTCAAGTTATATAAGTTAATTAATTTATATTAATTTACATGTATTAATAATTTGAACAAATGTATGGGGAGAGATTCTCTCTTATGCGTGAATGTACAAAGAGTGTAAATTTAGAGCTTGGATTGCACTGAACTAAGTTGACCTATGTGCATGCACGACCTGTGTGTGTCGATCTGTTGGACTAGTTGGTGAAAATTTTGCCCAAATGGAATAAACAATATTTTTGCCACATAAATCTTGAAGCACAATCGGACGGACACTCGCTCAGCCTCTTCGTCGACTCAGTTGCACGTCGGGGCGACCGCATGCTCGCTCAGCCACTCACTCGGTCAGCTATTCTGTTGGTCGCGGTGAGTCAGTTAGCTTAATTAGTCTGTTCTACTGCTTTGCTTGCTCAATCGCACTGTTTGGTCACCCGCTTCGCTCGTTCGGTCGTCGCCACCGCTCAATCTCTCAGCCACCAAGACGTTGGGCTTGCTCAACCAATCTGCTAGCTCTGCCATGTGTCGGCTCTACCTCACGACCTGCTCAACCGATCTACCAACTCTGAGTCTGCGTTCAACACTTGGTAGAAAACCAGCCCTCTATTGGTAATTTAAGAATATCAGTTCAGATCATCTTGATATATAAGTGAATTTAATTCGGTATATTTAAATTTGACTAATTCTTAAAATCTCCCCCAAATTATTTTTCGAATATAATAATAATAATAATAATAATAGGAAGAAGAAAAAAAAAAAGTTATTTCAAAAGTATATTAACTTTTAAAAAATCATCAAAAATAGACTAGCTAGCTTTAAATTGACTACCAAAAGACTAATAAATAATATTAATCAAAATTTAAACTAAAATTTTTAAAATAGTTAAGTTAATAAAATTAATACAGAGTAGAGTAGAGTGAATAAGTTTTATATTAATTAGTTTAAAAATTAAAATGCAATTAGAATTATTTAATTAAAAATATAAATTTCAAATATGAATTCATTCTTATTATCTTTTTAATTTTAATATTTTTATTAGTGATTAATTATTTGGCCATTAGAAATTCAAAATTCCAATTGTGCGTCTATTCTTATCTCTTACTGATCTTATTAAAATTTCTTGATCTTTTCTTTCCACATCACTCTTTTATAGGCCTCTTATCTATCTGTAATTAATCTGTAAATTTTACAGCTACTTCCATCAACTCTAGTGAGAATAAATTTTTGCGGGACCAACGGTATTGGTAGTCTGGATAAGCGTTATCACCTCTCTTCAATAATTTTTTATTTATTTCATTTTATTTTGGAATGTTTTTTTTTTCAATTTCTATTCATTTTAGTCAGGTCAAGTGACTATCGATGGTGATTCAATATAATTCGCTTTCTTGTATTGTAATAAATTTGTTGTTAGCAACATGGTTGAGTAAAATATCGATTCAACCAAATTTGTAGTTAATCATAAGTTCCGTTCGATTAAGTTAAAATTTTATTTTTTAAAAAAATATCGATAAGTTCGGTTCAATTTTAAATTTAGGGTTTCAGATATCACCCTAACCAATTAAATTAAACCTAATATATTTTATTAGTGGACTGAGATAACCCTAAATTGAGATAAATGTTTAATACTTGATTGATGGAATTAACTATGGATGAAAAAACTAATCATTTTAATTTCTAATCAAATTAACTAATTTTTTAGCTGTTCATTTTTTTTTAAAAAAAAAACAATTCGTTCTATCGATAAAAAAACTCAATTTCAATTTAATAAGTTCGAATGGCAAACAAAAAAAAAGGTCCGAATTCAACAATTATTTTTCCCAAAAACATGCTATCTTAATTATTTTCTCAAAAAAAAATCAAAAATAGATAAATAGTCTATAAACAACCAAAAGACTAATTAAATAATAATAATCAAAAATAAAATTTTAAAAATAATTAAGAAAATAAAATTAATACAGAGCAGAGTACAGTGAATAAGTTTGATAATAATTAGTTTAAAATTTTAAATACAATTATAATTATAATAATTTTAATATATAATTTAAAACATCATTTAATTCTTGTTGTCTTTTTTATTTTAATCTTTTTAATTAGGGATTAATTATTTGGCGGCTGAAAATTCAAAAGCCTAATAGGGCCCCTTGCTTATCTATCCTATTAAAATTCTATCTCACTTTTTCTTAGCACATCAATCTTTCTTGGCACATCACTCATTCACTCTCATTGACTAATGAAAGAATCCACCAGCTCCTCCAGCTAGGTTACTTCCATCAACTCTAGTGAGAACACTTTTCAATTTCTTTTC
>JBBMJZ010379227.1:0-16618 GCA_037833815.1 Zingiber zerumbet
TATTCATTAATAAAATTCTTTTCAATATACTAAATAAATAATAAAATAAAATAAATAAATTTAAATTATCAAGCTCAGTGACCAATCAAACAACTAAAAGTTTTAAACAATCAAACAAGCTTGAATTGAGAGCTCGATAACATCTAAACAAACCAAACTCAAGCCAAGCTCAAACCAAGCTCAAGCCAAGCTTGAATTGAGAGCTCGATAGTATCTAAATGAACCAAGCTTAAGTCAAGCTTCAAACAAGCTCAAGCTCATAAAAAAATAAACCAAGTCAAGCTTGAACAATCATTTCAAAAGTTTGGTTCATTTTAAGCTCGACTCGGTTACCTTATCAAACAAGCTTGAACACCCCAAAGCTCGGCTTGACTCGGGTCGTTTACAGCCCTAGTGGTTAGCACATGCGGTGTTGCCGGCTTGAGGTCTAGGGTTCAAATCTCGGCGAAACTGAGGTAAATGCCTCCCTCATGCCCTAGTCACTATTCCAAGGGCTAGTAGCCACCCGCAATTTACCTCCTCCGTGGTGGATTTGGGACGGGTTGGCAGGGGCGCTGGGGGCGAGCACAGTCGCCTTTTGCTGACTTTTGTGCATTTTACGAAGTCATACTAAGTGCCTGTCTGCTTACGACATTTCTAGGAGGAGAATGACCTCTCAGATATCTTAGCTAAAGGACAACTAAGCTGCATTGTTGGAAATGTTAACTGGAGAAGATGACGAAATATATTTGAAGTTTCTTAGAGAAGTTCCTTTGTGGGTCATCATAGTCTTATTTTAATTACAGCAGGAACTACTGGTTTAGTATTCCCGAATTACCAGACAAGCACTAGCTTTTATTCATGATTATGATCTGGTCGTCTGGCTGTTTATTGTCTTGATTAACTCTTTTGTTGGAAAGCTGGGAGACGGTGAGTATGTTGGCATCTTGTGGAGAGACAAAACAAGTAACTTCGAGACATGTCCATGCGGGGCAAAGTGCCCCATATCCTGCTCTACTAGGAATGAGGATGAAGAGCTCGAAAGTGCAGGGTTTTCAAACAAGACAACTTGAACTTTGGAACCAGTTGCACTGAGTTGCTTTACACCTCTAGTTGCATGCAATCAAGACTGCTTGGTGGTTTATCATTTCAAAATTGAACAACAGATTTTTTATCTAGACAAATTGAATTGAGAAGAGTTGAAGGTGTGACAGTTAGTGGAAGACCAAAAAAATTTAAGATGATTTGATGCTATGAATTTCACTATGGACATAGCCTTGCATAAAGTTCAATAACAAGATAAGAAACACCCAATTAGTTGGGCCACATGATTTGTTTAAATGTGATAGGAATCTAGATTTGTTATTTTAACAAAATTTAGTTTGGATCATTGATATTTTCAAAAAAAGATGAAACCTATGATGGCTCCATATACAATATTTTTTGGTCTGCTATTTGGTTGTTATCTGGCATGCTAAATTCTCTGAATCCACTGGGTTTCGTGATTGTAGATTTAGTTTATTTCAATTATCATACATTGATTTAATTTTCAGTTTTAAAATTTTTGGTTCATTGCCAAACAAGTCAAGGATTACTTGTTTGCTTTCTGTGAAAGGATACTAGATGCATGTTTGGCAGTACATGATCTATGATGCAGGCATTATCAGGGTGGTTGGGATCTTTGGCTGATAGCTACTCTCCTTGCTAAATGATGATTCTATACTATCACTCTCTCAAAGAAAAGTCGCAAATAGATAACATGGACAAAAATATTTAATTAAAACTATATCTTCTTCTCAGTATCCATATGCCTGTATAGCACAAAAAAAATGCACTCCCAAGTCCTCTGTTCAGATATTTGTTTCTGTAAATTCTGAAAAGCAATAATAAATTTGTTTATTTAACTTTTGAAGTTTGTTGAGAAAAGAACCATTGTTGATATCATTATCCTTGTAAACCATGTATTCATCATAAACATATATTACTGGGCGATTAATTATACCTTTATATGTAATATCTCTCAATTCTTAACATGGCAGAGCAAGGAAGAATGCTTTTTAGGATTGCTGAACTTTCTGAAATTTACCATTAAGTGACTGTTATATGACCCTACAACCTTGTGAGATCTTTGAATTTTTATTTGCTCCGGAAACATTTAAATATTTTTTCTTTCTTTGGAATAAAGTAATAGCAAACAATTAATTTGAACCTGAATATTGTAGTTTTTTTTTGGTCTCATTTGACAGAAACATATTCCCAGATGAAGTCACATTCTATGTTGAAAATGATGCTGTTGCAGCGATGGCCAGTGGAACAATGGGAAAGCTATATGGATGTGTATTAATTGCAGGCACAGGAACCATTGCTTATGCATTCACAGAGGATGGAAAACAAGCCAGAGCTGCTGGTGCAGGTCCAGTTCTAGGGGATTGGGGGAGGTTATGTATATTCCTTTGCTTTGATCTAATTTGTTCCTAACATGATCGACTTACAATAGTTCCATTCATTACCGTCTTAGATTATATTTTTATGATAGGTTTTCCTACTTTGTAAATGTATCAGACATTCAAGAGGATTTGTTTTTGGTATGTTTATATTGATGTCATAAGAAAAACTGGAAGAATTTTGTAAAAAAACCAAGGTGCATCAAATGACTTTGCAGGCATTTGCTGAATATGTTGAGGAACTTGTGAATGACTATCATGTTATAGAACAGAGATGCAGCAGTAGTGTAGTTATTGAAGATTGATAACCAGAAGCGTAACTTTTATTTGCTCTTCTTTGGCTTCCAACTCAATAATCATCTTAGTATATATGTTTCTATAAAAAGTACTAAATGACAGATCTATTGGATTTTTGATGCCGAACAATTTAGTGCAAGTAAATTGATAATATTTTACTTGTCTGTCTTAATTTGATATTATGTGTGTTATATTTTTTCTCTTTCAGCTTGTATTTGTAACTCAATCACCTTGTGTAGGATACTTGTGTGTGTGTGTGTGTGTGTGTGAGAGAGAGAGAGAGAGAGAGAGAGAGAGAGAGAGAGAATGCTAGTTTCAGCTTGTATTTTGTTTCTCTATCATCTCAGATATTAATTTAGGTGTTTAAAAAAACACAAGTTTTGTGGGTGTGTCAGATTGGAAGTCAATCACCTTATAGTTGAGTAGATGTTTAGGAAACCTAGGCTGTGTGTGTCAGCTTGGTTCTTTCAGCTTTTATTTTGTAGCTCACTCACGTTATAGTTCAGTGGAATTGTTTAGAAAACACAGGCTTTCCTACAATATTGAATTTTTTATCTCGCTCTCATCCCATCTCTCTAACACACACATATTCCCCTGGTGGCTGTACATAGCCATTGGCAGAGTGAGGCCAGTAATTTTTTAAATTCTCCATGTCACTACTTGTCATCCTTGGCCAATATTCTATCAATTTATTGAAGAACATGCATTCATGCAACTGTCATAGATGCTAAGTTACTCAGAGTATATGGTTTATGTTATTGGTTTTAACTGGTATAGATTGTATACTGAAAAGATATAGATATATTACACTACTGCCATTTCTTATTCAAGCATGGAAGTTACTGATATTTTGTCCATATGTAGTGGATATGGCATTGCTGCACAGGCATTGACTGCAGTCATTAGGGCACACGATGGTCGGGGGCCTCAGACAAAGTTAACAAAAAACATTCTTGACATGCTTGAACTTTCTTCACCAGATGAACTGATTGGGTACTGACTCAACTTTTCTTACATAACATTGAGCACCATGATGTGATCCGCACAATGAAAATTTAGCTGCATAGTGATCAAAGCACTATTTCACCGATCCTTAATTAATCACCTATATAGCTGCACATGAATTTATTTTAATTGCTGGCATACCATAGCATTGAATTTTGGTATACTTTGTATATCTGGAAAGATAGATTGTGAAAAGGAGATATCATAAAGAAAAGTTGCGGAGTCATGCTAACTTCTTTTTTCTCAAAATTAATCTGCCTAAAAGCTGCATGGAAAACTGAAAGTAAAACAAGGAAATCGGTCAACCTAGAGTATATATAAATATTTCTCTATATTTTTTCATAATAAATAGCATTAAGGAAAAGTAAATATGTTCATTCAATTTTTATCCTTCAAAATTATATAAAAAAGAGGAAAATGTTATTCTTTCCTTTATTTTCTGGCGCTTTTTGTTTAACTTCATTCAGCTTTCCATCTTCCAAGAAAACATAGGGGTGCAATATGAAGATGGTGTATGTTTTTCTGTTAGTATTTTTTTTTAATCAAAAAGTGTAATTTGCATTATTAGTTAGTGTGTTCTACATGTTTTAAAATTAGATGAAGAAGTTCTTTTGCAATACTAGCTTCTTGAGATGTGTATATATAATCTCTTTTACTTGAATGGCACAGGTGGACTTATGCGGATTCCTCTTGGGCTCGCATTGCCGCATTGGTTCCCACTGTGGTATCTACTGCTGAAGATGGCGATGAAGTTGCAAATAAGATACTATATGACTCTGTTCAAGAGTTGGCAGACAGTATTATAGCTGTTGTGAAGAGACTTAGATTGTGTGGTGAAGGTGAATGAAAATTCAATTAAATCTTGCTTGAAGAAATCATTCTCCGTGTGCCAGTTAGCCAACTGTTTTTTTGGAAAGAATTTCTTCAATGGCTACCACTTCATGTTGATTAAAGATGCTTTATGGTTGCAGATGGCAAGGACATTTTCCCACTCGTTATGGTAGGCGGTGTTCTCGAAGCTAATAAGAGATGGGATATTGGTAAGGAAGTTGTGAAGTGCATTTCAAAGGTTTTTCCAGGAGCTCTACCCATTCGACCTAAGGTGCGAAATCAACCATAGTTTCGACTTATCTAAATTATTCTTTTTACATTCTGTTAGAGTTTGACATCGAAGTGTGCCTATTTTATATAAAAAATTTCGAGTTCCATCTCTAGATTTATATTAATTTCTATATATTAAGTCCTGGCTCGTGTTTACACAACCGTACCCCTCACTCAGAGGAAGAAAGTCATGTTGTTCTGACTTCTCTTCACAAACTACTCTTCTCATGCACAAACACGAACACATCTCAACTAAAATTATCTTGCAAAATTCAAATAAAAATAGAGGGTTCGTAAAATCTCACATTTTCACCGAGGTAAACAAAGTGAAAGAAGCTATATAATTAAAGTTAACAGATCCAAGTACCTTTACTTCATTACTATAGGTGATGGATCTTTATGTTGTGGCACTCTAGGAACAAATAATAATCAATTTACATGAAGCATAAATAATAGACGCATATATCTAGTGTTTTGAAAGTCTGATGTTATTTGGAGCCGGATCTGGAAATGGCCACTCAAATTTTGGCAGCTACATTTCAGGTTTCGAATATCAGTTTCTACCATGACATACTTCAATTACTCTTTCACTCATAAGTGTTCACCAAGTTGTTTCTCGCAGGTTGAACCTGCAGTCGGTGCTGCGTTAGTAGCCTTGAGCAGATACAAGAAAAAAATTAAAGATGTACAAGAACCAGATTCCCCTCAAATATCAGCGGCACAATAACACAAGAAAGTGAGTATAACAGCTAAATGGCTAGTAAAATTGTGCACTTAAAGAATCATCAGCAGTCCACAACTCATTTCTTTCTCTTACAAATTAAGTTTCTTTTCAGGCACACTTGCTTTCATTAACTTCAAGAGGAATCTCTGGTTTTGTGCTGTAAATGATAGTCAAGTAGATTTGGACTAAATTTTACTTGGTAACTGGTGTTCTTCTCAGCAGATTCATATATAATTTGTGGTTTTTATTTATTTTATTTATTTGTTTTCAATTGTGACTAGATTAATGTATTGAATTAAGTTCTGGTTTAATCATGATTATGACTAAAGCTAACCACATAAAACACATTTAACTGAGGATTTTAATAAGCTGTAAATTCATCTCATAAATCAATTTGGGCACATCAAATAAATCAGTAAAACATATCAAAGTAATTTGAAAAACATAATTATTTCCACTTTGTCTTTTTGCTCATATTTTTTTATTAGAATAAAATATTTCCTCATAAATAAAATATTTCTTCATAAATAAAATAACCAATAGAATTTTACTTGAGCAAATCAATAATTCATTTCTTTAACAATCTTTCTTTTATTAATATTGTTCTTTATACTTTGACACCAAAAATATTTTTAAAAACGTTTTAAAGAACAATAATCGTTTTCCCATCTATTTACTCTCAAAAGTTGCGTTTAAATAATGTATTTGAACTATTTTATTTTAACTAAATCATTTTTAAAGATATCAAACAAAAGATAACATTTTAATTGAGTTAACTTTTATTTAACAAATATTTTGATTTAATTTCTAATTTTCTCTAATAAATAAGCCTAGAATCCAACTTGAACAAAGATATCTTAAACAATTCAACTTGCATTGACTAATTTTTCAGATGAATAAAAATTTTTCATTAGCCACTAGAATAAATTAGAAAACGTTGAAGATTCATCAATCTAATATTCTTAGATCATCAGTTAATTTAGAAGAATTCATCTGTTAGTTAAACAGTTAATTCAGAAGAATTCATATGTTAATTGGTTGAAACGGGACTGAATTCTTAGCCATTCCTCTGGTTGAAGTAAGCTCTAAGTTGATGTAACTATTAAAGTAATCCCTCGAATCAAACATTACCAATCATTTCTCAAAATAATAATAATAATAATAATAAATTGAAGAATAATCATAGTACCCATGTGTATCATATAGCATCCCTTTAGACCACCCTGCCTTAGCCATAATACAAGTTTATAATTCATCTAATTGTCACTTTCAAGTATTCCATCCATCATTTTCTGCTGTCAGTGCACTTCTACCTTTGTTTACTCAAGAACACTAGTCTGGTTTCAAGGCATTTGTGAGCTGGAAAAGAAAATATTTTCATGAGAAGATTTAGAAGAAACCTCCATGCTTGGCCACCACCAGCTGCTGCTCGAGAAGAAGAATGCCCAGAGTAAGCCTCCTCGGATGTCACTGTGCTGTAGCAGCAGCAGAACATGAAGTAGTCGAAATGGATGGGGCCGGCTGAAGATTTGAAGGGGCCATGAAATCATCATGACAGGAGAAAGAAGAAGATGCCATGGAGGAAAAAGATGCTGATAGACATGTATGAAAGTGAAGGGGGGAGGTCTTTATGGAGGCCACATGCTCACCCCTCTGTGATGATAACAGTCGACCACAGTGCAGACGATGGTGGGGCTCCAATGCCACTGAATAAAGCACAGAACAACTGAATCCAAAAAACTAAGCAAAAAATAAGAATCAATGAATAATAACTTACCTCATGAGAAGGACAGGAGTGAGTGTGGGATCAGTCATGCTATAAAATGCATGGGTGACAGTGAGAGGTTCTTTTTCTATTATTCAATGAGTGCAAATCACATGGACTGATAAAAACTTTGTGGTCCAGATCTTCATGCCAGTGTCTAAAGATAAGGCAGAGGCAGAGGGCAGACACAAAAATGTCCAAGTTGAAAGAACAAAATGGAGCAGAACCTGAGTGGAAAGCAATTGGAGCTGAAGATACTCAAAGATCATGTATTTTGTGGAGAAGATTTAAGCAAAACTTAGTAGTGGGAAATTATATGCCAATATTATGGGATGATATCATATGATACAATTATTAGACATGCGTAAAATTGAGAAAAATTATTACTCGCTACTTTAGTTGAGGGCCTAAGGCACAAAGATAATGCACAAAAGATATGATTTTGTTTTTCAGTATTCGAGTGACCCGACAGATGTTATCCTGGTAGTGCTCAAGTTCCTTGAGTCCTGGCGGCTAATGTAATCGTCGCAGTTACTGGTTGGGAGCCTTTTGGTCGGGGCGGAGTTGGATGAATCAGTGCTTTGTTTTCCCATCTGCTGCATTTCCTGAGGCGAAAGTATCTGTATGCACCATACGTTGTTCACAAACTCCCTGATAGATGAACGAGTATAGTCAGAGGGTACGCCAGATATATGTGATCTGAGATTCAAGTTATTTATAAACTTACTGCCAAGGATCATCACCGACAAGAAGAGTGTCATCCTCCCTGTCGACGAATACAAGCTGCCAGCCTGATCTCAAAGGGTCTTCCAACTGGCCTTCGAGGCCAAATAAACGCCCCAGCTCACTACGGAGCTCATTGTAGCTGCTGAATCTGGTTATGTCGAGTGACCTTCCATAGGATCCTGATTTATAAATCTGCACCAGTAAATCTAGCTAATCACTTGGCAGAAATGATACAAGGAATATAGTGTAAAATTTTACGGCGAACGACGACCTTTCGTTTCTATATAAGCATGTTTAACTTGTAACAGGCATCTGGAAAGGAGATAAAACAAGTCAACTGAATGACTACTAATCATCAAAATCCAATTGAGCATGTAACTGGATATGATCCTTAGATTTCATACCAAAGAAAAACAATCTAGGTTTTCAGCTTTCATCTAAAATCCAGTTCTAGAACAGCAAAATAACACCAAACATTTGGCATCAATTTCTCGATAAAAGAGAGCTTTAGAGCATCATGCTTTTCAGCTACAATTTGCAAAAAAGAAAAGAGAAAAAGGTGTAGTAAAGATGGACATTAATTTCATGGAAGGATAGATTACTGACCTTTACAAAGGTTCCACCTTTTTCATTGAGAGATTCTGCATTTTCACGAGTAGGTAAACATCCAGGTTCCTCAAAATCATACACACCAGTCAATGTTTGATTCGATGAAAAATCATTTCCTAAGGAACCCACAAAATTACTACCAGCATAATGCATGTTCAATGAGTGAGTCTCAGTGGCATTACTTGGGTTTGTCATACCATTCTGCACCAGAAGTGAAGAGGAGTCGCAGTTAACACTAAACAAGTGATGGCTCTGGGAATCAATGTTACCATCTTGATCCACCATGCGCTCTCTTCCAGGAAACGGCGGCAATGCCACATAATGCTGAGAAATGCTAGTTTGTGTCACGCCTAATTGTCCTAGCTGAGGCATGACAGACTGATCTCCAGCAGGGGGGAGCATTGATTCAACTGCTAATCTCTTTGATGACAATTGATCAGGTCTAGAACTTATTGCCGGGTTGCTTCTCACCCACGCAAGCAGATTTGATGCTGCCTCTGGAGAAAACTGTTGCAAAAGATTATGCAATGGAGAGGCGGTAGAAGTTGGGTCACAGTTACTACTCCCGGAAAAATTCTGCGGTCGGGAAAATGGAGAAACACTTTGCATTGCAGTGGATGGAGACGGTGATTCAGCCATAAGTTGAGGCAAGGAAGGTACTCCATCAGAAATTTGTTCATTATTCGATAACAATTTCTTCTGTTGCATATGCTGATGATGCAGAATTTGCTGCTGCTCTGGTATTTGTTGCTGCAAAATTTGTTGCTGCTGCTCGCTGAGTGAGTATACTTGTGGAAGCTGACACTGAAGATATTCAGATTGAGACTGGCCTTGCACCTGGTTTATCGGTATATTTTGATGGAAGGTTTGAGGAAGTTGCGGCTGTCCATTCTGCAGAACTTGAGTGGGTAGTAAAGGGGATGATCTGCTAGTAGTGTTTGGAGTTTGCTGGAATTGCAGCATCTGAGGTACGTGCTTCGTAGCGTCCACATTCCTTGTTTCCTGAATTGCTGCCACAGCCGCTGTCTGGTACATGTCGGTTTGTAGACCGAGCATTTGGGTATCAAACCGTGGTGGAATTTGCATCCACGGCGTAACACCCATGCCCTGAAAATTCAGTGATTGAAATGCAGGATTTCCTGCATTTCGGAGCCACATTAAAGATGAATTCAGACCGATATCATCCTCCTTTCCACCTAATTATACATTATATTAGTTAGCTGAATGCTTACACAAACACACAACAAAAAGTGCTCTAAAGAAATAGTAGATTCTTTATAAAGTTAATATTAAACTGTACCGAGAAGGGAGGGCAATCCGATAGGCCATGGACGCTTAAGCCTAAAGGGAAACGGGGGTGGATACATCGGAAAAGTTGTGAGAGGCTCAATTTCCCAGAGCGACACCCTCGGCTGCCTCTGTCCAGCAGTGGACTCATCCCAGCCAACCTTGATCAATGAAACCCAGATGACATATAACTGAATGATTGTGGTTTTTGTATCTCCAAGAAATAGATTATTAAGAATACTTTTTACCTTAACGGAGCGCCAGTGTGAGTTTGGCCAATGGACAGGATCAAGATCACTAATTCCAGTAATCGTACCCATATATCTGTTGAGATAAAGAGGAATAAAATTGTCAACAAAGAACAACGACAAAGAAATATCAACTTGATCACAAAATTGCAGAATAAATGCTCGAGAGACAAAACACTAAAACTGAACTGCAAACAAAGCTACCTTCGAACACTTGACTCCTCTGTCTCAAAAAGCATCCTGAAACGCATACCCACAGAAATGCGGGTGTGATAGACAGCTTTCACATACTTGGCGAGTGGGATAACAAATTCAGAAGGGCTTGCCCTGAAAAAGATAAAATTTCAGATTTGAATGAACAGATAACCAAGATCTTAGAGATGTGTGCTAATTACCTTGGATTATAGAATATAGTAAATCGACTGTTTGTGGCAGCAGCATGAGCAGCTGCAGCAAGAAGTCCTATGTGCATGCTATCACTAGACAAAACAGATGAAGGCATAACTGTTTGTGGCCTAGTAGCACGCCGAATTCCCAGAAGTAACTGATTGTTATCATTCCTATTAAAGGCAAAAAAAAGTTCAAATTTTAGATTATAGAAAACAAACTGTTTAAGGATGCCCAAATAATCAATTGGAGCAGCACCATATGAAAAGAACAGAATCCCCTGCAACAAGTCTCTTTGCGCTCACAAAAACACTCCATCCTGTTGTGAGAAGATGCCTCTTTGGCTGACCTGCATCAGTACCATGACCACACCCTCAGTGTAATCTATGCCACATTCTAGATCAGGCTAAAAATGACAAACCGCCATGGCAAGAAAATTTGAAAACATTGTCAGATGGCATAACTCAGACATTAAAGCCGTGGTTAGAACCATTGCCTTATGTCATAATGGTGCAAAACTCTACCAAATAGTTTAATCCAATCTTACCACCTATACATTATGTATAATAGACTATTGTTTCATCATAACCTCCAAATATAAGAAGAGGTAAGCTATTTACATACCTCGAAATATGTGGCGGAACTTCCACTCGTTACCATGGAGGTCCCTTGCAATCAACTCTTGACAAGGAGGCTGCTGTGTAAAATCCTACAACAGCAATATGGCTTAATTAGGATGTAAATATAGAGCCTTGCACAGAGTTCAGTTGAGGGATAAAATCCATAAAGCAGTCCCTAAATAGCTGTGCCTAAAAGGCTTCTTGGTGATTAGGAGAAGGACAAAGAAATAAATTATTTGACAGCCAATTCAAACTCCTAGAAAGCTAGATTTACCAATGGAGGAAACACTTTTTCTGCTGCTCGACGAGGAACAGAGAATCCACCATGTGTACTGGTGTCACTTGCAGTTAGTGTCTTGCAGAAGTAATTAGTTGGCTGTTTGCTCGGTGTACCCAATTCAGCAGGTAGATAGGGATCTTTTTGTTCTTGCTGCAGAACAAATTTAATGTTGTGATCAGAATGAAATTGAAGTGGTGACAGAATAAGGCATTGAGAGTGCAGATATAGTGATTACTGGATTTAATGGTTGCAGAGTCATCTGGGCATAAACTTCATCTGTCTCTTTGTCTGCCTGTAAAAGTAAAAAAAATACACATTCGTGAAAATATGTAAATGATCACAAGGAAAAAGAAATAGATAGTCTGAGAGAAACTTACGTGCATAGTAACATTATGAAGCTGGCAAACCAACTGAGGGGGTAAGCTCGGGTAGCTAGGAAGGGAATTGATTTCCTTATTGGTCGATGCAGCTACCTGATGAGACAACCCAGATTAAACAGCACGACTGGAAGAATAAAGCATGGTCCACTCCAAACAATCCAAGCCAAAAAATGGATTCACAGTGGTAAATTGTGGCCTTGCCTTGGGGAAATTAGTAAAACTGCTAACCTGTTCACTATGGCCTTGAGGGAAATAGACTACACGACTTCCAACAATAGGTAATGAGACTAGTGGTCCAGCACAAGCATGCCATAACTCCGAATTCAAGCATATTTGTTCTTCTGTATCTTGGGCTACATGATGAAGATATTAAACTCAGTTAAATGAACAAAGAATAGATGGGAGAATCGAATGCAGTAGTAAGAAAGTAGTGGTGCAGGTTGGAGGAGACATAAAAGTACAGTTTACAGACACTAAATGGATATAAATTTTCTAATTTCTACAGATGCACACGTAGCACTACGTATAAGCTCCAACTTAAATCAGTAATCAATGCCCTATTTTTGCCACTGAACACACTCATTTATCAATTCCTACTTCCAAACAGATGGATTTAGCAATAACTGTAGTTTCAGATCTTGAAAGGCCAGAAGGATTTAATAAAACTACAAACTGTATTGTTACTTTGGAAAAGTATGCATATTTAAGGAGTTCAGAGGGGTTAGATTAAGGCATTAATCAGTTAAGATCAACCGAGGTAATTATCAGAAAAAACCTAGACTAACGATGAATCCAATGGTGGTTCTTGGGAAACAACATTGATAAGGTTAAAACAAATACTGATCCTTACAGCAAACCCACAGATGAGGACTCACTTGACTCAGCAGTGTTATCTAGCACATTTAGAAAGAACCAATGAGATCCATGAATATGGAAGGAAAAAAAAAGCTAAAAGTTGGAAAGGGAACTTAGATCACTGTTAATTAAAGATTACATTGATTTAGTTTAAATCCCAAAAAGCTCGTATATATATCTTCATATGATGAACATTGTAAGTAAATCAACAAAAAATGTCATAGAACTCACCTTCTTGCTGCTGATTTCCAACACCTGGTGACGACAGTTTCATCTTCTTATTTGTCTGGAATCAAAAGATTGCAACTCTAGCATCGAAGTTCCACACTCTAGTCAAAGGATGAACAAACACTTTGAGTAAAGGAAGTTGAATAGCAAGAATGTCCATTCTCTTTCATACAAACGAACAACTTCATATTTATATTTTACTCTGCAAAATATTATCACTATCGTTCTTTCATCCTCGCCAAATGCTTTTAACCTTTCAGTTGACATGGAATCTATCCGATCTGGAACTATAGGAGAAAGAAATAAATCAAAATAGAATGGCAAGCTCAATCTTTTGATGAGGGAGGGAGAGAGAGAGATAGAGAGACAGAAAATTCATTCAAAGCCTATTCAAGTACAAGAAATGTTCGCTTTCAGTATCCTCAGTTCAGCAATTAGCTATCTAAGCCATAGCTGAAAAGATTTGCAGATCCTCTAGATTTTTTGCTCTTTTATTTATGTTTAAAAAGGACCATGCGCGATATTTCTGGGTTCAACAAAGCTCCAAGCAAAATTCCTTCTGTATTGTCCATCAACATCAAGTAAATTCCTTCAGGTTCTCAGACGACAGACCAGAGCCAATAAACCATAAAACAAGCAAAAGAGAAGCCGCCAGTCCTAGCAGCTACCTCAACCAAACCAACCCATCCGAACTCTACCAACAAGGAATTTGATAACGAGAAGCATGGACCAGAAACACCGAAATAGAGCTCCAAAAAGGAAATATTTTTTTCCCACAAAAACCAGCTCGAAATCTCTTGAGTAGAACATAGAACACCAACAGGAAAGTAGGAACTACAAGCCACCCCAGATCTCACCTCAGGAACTCCCTTCTCGACCCGAACTAACACCAACAGCTAGCTCAGCGCCAAAAACACCTCCTTTTCTTCACCAAACACCAACGCCCGCCCCGATCTCCGCCTCGGACCTCTCGAACCAGCTGACAGCCGAAACAAGGAGAACCTAGAGCGAGTATCTCCTTCCAAAAGCTCTCATCTTGAACCCACGGTATCTCAGCACCCCGCCGCCGCGAACCAGCGCCAGGCTCCGAAATCACAAACGCAGAACAAGCATTTAGGAAGCGAAAGCGGAATCCCGCGATGGAAGATTCATGAGCCAGAGGGCGGGCGCAATCGAATGCCGGCCGTCGACTCGCTGCGATCGAGTGCGTGCGCCGAGGAGCGAGCTTGAGGGCGCTTCGTTTGAGAAGAGAGTGTCCCAAGAACTCCTTTTTATTTTCCGGCATCCATCAAAGCTACGCTTTTTCTTGGTTGGTAATTTTAAACGCTGCTATTCTTTTCCCCAAGAGAGATAAGAAATTTCATATTACCCCAAAATTTACTATTATCATTTTTCACATCCAAACCAAATGAAAGAGTAAATTATGATAATCTAGCGGTTTTTTTAGATGAAGTTTTTTAAATCATAATAAATGAATTAATGTTAGTAAATTTAATAAAAAATATTTATATTTATTCAATAAAAAATAATAATTTACTAAATTAAATAAATAAGTTCGAACATGACATAATGAACAAAACTTATCAATTAGGATAAAAAATATTTTTAAAATAAATAAACTTTTATTATCAAGTCAATAATAATCAAATAAATTTTAAAAAATAAACAATTTAAAATTATAAAAAAGAAATTAAATATAAATCAAACTCAATAAGTTTGAACATCTTAAATTCGGTTTCATTCATTTATGATCCTAGATATTTTTAAAATGTCCTTTATGATTAAATTTTCATTGAATAAAAAAATGTAGATTATTCTTTAAAAATCCTTATACCTAAATTTTTAAGAAATCGGAACAAATAGCAAGTGTCGAAGCGCAAAATTTGAAAGTGGAGGTGTTAATGTGAAAAAAGGGAAGAGGTAGTGTTCCATGTGCTACATTTATTTACAATCTACAATCTCCATCACGTTGAAAAACACCCTCCAATTTGGATTTATGACGATGTGACACCCTCATATTTGACTTTTTTTTAAAAAAAATAATACTAAAATATTTATAAAAAAAAAGAAAAATAGAACAGAATTATAGAAGAGATGAATGAGGGAAAAATTTTAAGAATCATACTTTGAACAATTTAAAATTTTTAAAATGCTTTTAAACAAATAAACTGTTTTGTTATCTATTTAAATGTCTTTTGACTATTAAAGTTTATTAATTAATTAATTTATTTTTTTTGAAAGAGAGTAAAAAAAAACTTAAGAAGATATGATTGAATGAATTGAGAGTGTCTTAGGAGAGCAATATGAGCAATAAAATACACAAGTTGATTTAACAACTAGGCGAGAGATAATATCTTCGAGCTAAGGATCAAATTTTCATGATAATTTGTTTGCAATTGTCTTTAATGAAATGGATGGCGCTCCCGATCCTATCCAAATGATGGCGACACAATTATAGATCAATGTATCATATAGTAGTTGGAATGGGTGACAATGATCCGATTCAAATAAGAGTAACTTGTGGTTGCATCCCTAAAGTCGTGAATGGAAGGAAGAAGATGATTTATGTTAGCATCGAGTTGCTTGAAAGTCTTCAGTCATTCCACGCTCCTTGTCCTAGAATCCACTTAGGTCAAAAATTTTAGGGCAAAAATTAAAAGGGTGTTCTTGTAAAAAATAAAATAAAATAAAAGAGCTCTAGATAAAAAAAAAATTGTATTACCAAAATATCCCTTATCCAACGGTGTTGTAGTAGTCATCGGTAGTTACTACAATGTGTAGAAGTAATTAACTGTTATAATATATAGAAACTACTTTGTAATTACTACAATTGTTTTAAATAATTTTAATTAATTTAAAATGATATTGATCTATATTTTGATAAAAATAGTATTTAGAACTTAAGATTTAAAGTTTAGGATTTAAGTACACATTATAACTGTATTACAATTACTAATAGCTAATATAACACATAAAATCCACTTAGTAGTTGTTATAACTATACTGGAGTGGTCGTTAAGATGATGACTTTACCTTACTTCTTCAATACTTAGTAGCTGCTAGGGTTGGAAAAAATCTCGAAAATCCTGACCCTTCCCGAATCCCATCCCATTTTCGACCCGAAAATTTCCCGATCCGACATTTTGCCGACCCGAAGGTTTGGAATTTTTCCCGTCCCGATCACTATCGGGAAAGGGATCGGGAAATTTTTTTCTCCCGACGGGAATCCCATTCCGACCCGATTATATTATAATATTATTTTTTATATTAAAAATATTATTTTTTATATTTTAAGCATCTAACCATTATGTTTATTTTTTTTGTATCTCCATTTTTCTCATACTTCATCGTAATTTTGTTTCTAAATAATTTATTGGCAATGTGTGAAGAATATAGTCAGTTAGTTTATTTTATCATATGAAAACTGATAAAATGATATAAAGAATAATTTTTGTGATATTTTTTCTGTAGGTTAAATCCAAGTATTTCTAAGGACTAAGGTCACCATATCATCAATTTATTATTGATACAATGACTGACATGATAACTTTTATTTTTAGATTTTCTTGTATTAGGTATAAAGTATAAACTAAGTAGTAGTTTTAGTTTTTTTATTAGTTTTAATATATTTATGATGTCCTAGGAAGATATTTTAGTTTTTAATGGTTATGTACCACGAAATC